>CAJQUW010017022.1:0-50211 GCA_907163375.1 Prostheceraeus crozeri
GCGTCAACAATCGGCGAATTCAACTACTATCATTCCCAAACTTCATACTAACTTCACATTTCATCAAGGTAGTTGGGAAAAGTATAAAAGGAAGGTACATCGCTCAATTTACTCATTTCTTTCATCATGAAGCGCCATCGCTACACCATCGTCAACATTCTCCGTCGCTTCAGACTCTACACCAAAATCGATCTCACAACATTACGCCAACAGCTTCCAAACAGCAAGTATTACCCGGGCCGTCCTCAAATGTTAGTGGTGAAGATGAACAATTCACGGAATCTTCAACTATTCCCAAATGGGACTGTACAGATTCTCGGCGCCCTTTCTCATTCATCGGCGCAGTCAATGCGCTTAGAGCTACAAAGACTACTACGTCGGATATGGAAGAGGGAGAGGTGTGTGATGTCGAATCTGACTGTGGACAATATGGTGATCTTCTACTCAATTGAGTGACAGTCTATCATTTTTGAAGATTCGTACCAGCAGTTACAGTTTGTGTTATGAACCCGAACTTTTTCCTGCAGCTCTCATTAGTTGTTGGTTGCCTGTGCATGTGGCAATCTTTCATAATAGTAAAGTGATCATTACTGGACTAAAATCTCATGAACAAGCAAATATGATCCTAGACTATCTCATTGAGTATGTACGTACCCCAGCGGATTGTAAAATAAAAAAACAATTTTTCCAACATGATGTTTTTATTTCAAATCATGATAGAACTTACAAATCATTTTTTCATTAGAGGATGGATTACATGAAAAGTTTGAATAACAGATGCAAATCGAGATACATGTAAACGTTTGAAGATGAAGTACAGTACAAAAGCACCACACGTTGATGAAAGTGGATGTTGTAGTATGCGTTCATTTCGCTGATATTGACGCGTATGTTTTCTCAACCACTGCTGTGTTGGTATATTTGGAGGTTGAGCAAGAGAGTCAAATAGTTCACCACGTCGGTCTTCTCCAATAAAGATCGCTTTCCAATGCTCACGCCTAAATTCTGTGAATGAGTGTTTAGCACAATAAAGATGGGATAGTGATTTACTGCAGGTGGTAAGGTATCGAGTGAATAGACATTATCGAAAGCTTTCAACGTCGCTTCGTCTGCATTACGCTGCACTTTAGTCTTAATATCGTCAGCAGTCAACCAACTCATTAACGATTATACTGAAGAATCACGTCACGATACTTTGTAATTTCAATATTTGAATCGAAGACTGCATAAATTAATACATTTATCGTCTCAGGTAGTGTTCTTTTGAACGTCAAATCCAAACGAATATTATGAGGCACGTTCGCTTGACGATAGGGTGCACTAATATCGCTGTCAGCAGTCAAATCAAATGCATAAATAGTATATCCACTCTTAAACTCTTTCATAGTCAGTCCGTTGGTGTCATCCGTATTGTAAAAGCCAAAAACATCCATAAAATCAACATAACTGCGCATAAATTGATCTGAAGCAAAATCTGGTTTGTAGGGTGGACCAGGATGACTCACACCATTTACACGTAAAGCAATTTCACTTAACTGATTGTGTTTAAAATTGAAAGGATTCTTCTTTATATTACCATTAAATGCATCATTTTCAACCATTGCCACCATGAGGAGCTTCGGTGCTTCCGATGGAAAGAGGCCATCTTTCATGAAACTCTTTTGATCTTTCGGAATTGTAAAGGTGAGAAGCTTTGTATGCTGAATGGGGTAAATGGCATTTTGGCGGTTAAGGCCTTCAGCATGCCCTCTAATGACACTTGGATTCGGTACTACTCGACGAATGTAAAGTGCAATATCTTCCACATGAATTCTAAAATTGTCAACTTTAGCAAATGCATTCAGCGCAAATTCAGGCTTATTCAATGTCAGCTTGAGTCGCATGCTGGTATTACACAGTAAAAACTTTGACTGTCTAAAGAAGTCTAAATTCAGCGGACCATATAGCTGACATACTCTACTATCTTTAATCATAGCAGATCGCTTTACAAAGCCACTGTTTGTTTCAACATCAAATTTTCCTGCTTCATCTCTGTACCATCCCATGGCTTCCATATGACTTTTTTGTGCTGCTGGATGAAACTGTGATACATGATTGAAATATGATTTATAGGGATAATCGCTTTGACCACCTTCCACTTGCTGCTCTCCAATCGTTAGAGAAACATCACGAAGTAATGTAGTCAATGGTAAATTGTTCAGTCCAACTTTATGTGCATCGTCAATAGCAGTTCCATCTGCTTGCTGAATTCTAAACCTCAAATCAAGCATCGCATAACTCAAATCTATGTAGTCATCACTACCACCAGGAATAACAAATTCAATGGGGCCAGCATTCTCAGCTGTTCGAGGATGATAATCTACAATACTTGAACTAAGAATATCTGTCTGTATGGCTTGTTGATCGAACAAACAAAAACCGGAAGTTTTACACTCCATGATTAGAAGTTATAGCAGCGTCGTCGTTTAGCGCCTGATGAATGATTAGAGCCTCTGCGACGTTTGCGTGAATGCCTTTTGACTGAAGATCGCACCTTACCAGCTCCGCGATGTTTCCTCCTTCCTTTATTCATTCGTTTAGGTGATTTCTTTCCTTGAGTAACACCAGCAATGGTCTGCTTCAATGTTTTTAAACCGCGTTCCGTCCCACGATTCAACAAACTGCTCTTAAAACTTCTACCTCTGGAAAGATCACTAGCAACATCACCAGCAAAGCCAACGGCATTACTTAAAACATTTCGTTTTAAAGATCTACCGACATTGGATATGAGAGGTGCTACAACAGATTTCAGTGCACCAAGTATGCTACCTCCACGTTGGCGGCGAGCGCCGATGTAAATTTGTCCTCCGCCACTTACATAGGAGGGTCGTGAATAAAATGAGGCAGTTGGATTCATAGCTCAAACCCTAAACATTGTTAGTTACAACTTTGCATGAATCACTGTCGATCACTTAGATGAAAGATGTCGGCACGACGCATCCAAGAGTTCATACTTGAAGGATAACCAGTCCATTTAACAAGACACCATTCTTCACCTTGCCGTTTTTTACATCGAATGATTTTCTCTACCAAATATGTTTCACTTTCAGTGACTACCTCAATCTCATCGCGGTAAAAGCTAACCTCAATTTCTTCATTATCGTAATCTTTCAACTTGTAGGTGGTCGGAGAGTCTTTTTGATTAATCCTTGATACTGTAAATACCTCCTCTGTCCAATTCGGAAGGTACCCTTTAGCAAAAACACTTTTCACTTTTGAGATACGAACTTTATCGCCAATTTTCACATCACTTTTCACATGAGTGCGTTTACGTTGGAATGATTCGCGCACTTTATCTACATTGTCAGCATTTACATCTACTGGTCTGAGTCCAATAGAACGATGGATAGAGTGATTGTAGGCATGGAGTGTATCTTGTAGAACCTTTGTCCAATTTTGTGTCAAGTTGGCAGTAAAATGTCGCCACAAGCGATTTTTTAATGTGCGATTAAAACGTTCAACGAGTGCAGCTTTATAAGCGCTCTTTACACTAAACAACTCAATGTCATGCCTCTCAAATAATCTTGCCACATGCTGATTTTCAAACTCTTTTCCTTGATCACTCTGAATTCTTTTTGGAATGCGACCTTCTCGAAAAATTGTTTGGAATGCTTTTGCTACTCCTTTCCCTTCTTTAGTTTTTAAAGGTTGAGCCCACGCATAACGCGAGAAAATATCAATGACGGTTAAAATAAAATTATTGCCCGAGTTATGTTTTGAAATGGAGGCAACATCGCACAAATCTGCTTGCCACTGTTCATCGATGTCATGAACAATATAATGGCGGGTGCGGTACTTCTTTTTCGCTTGTTTGTGGAGTGTATAGGTAGCCTGACCCTTTAACCATCGTTTCACTTGTGATTGTGGAAGACCACTCGCTTTTGATAATTTCTTGATAGATGCAAATCCTGCCGGATGTTTTACATCATAATAGATTGACTTCAAACGTTCAGTCGATGACGGCTGACTCTTTTTCCTCCTTCTCATCTTTTTTCTTTCTTGCCTTTCTACATTTACAACAACTGCAGCATTTAGCTTTAGCGGTTTTGCGATCGTGTTCACATTGCTTAGGGGTTTCATTATGAGAGCTGGCGCAGCAAGTGCAAGTGACAACGACATTCACCTCTGGCGGCTCATTACATGGCAAGAAACACATCTGCTTCATATTAATAGTCTGAGAACATGTATTTCCTAGGAGGAGCTGTTTTACGTTTTCCTTTTACCAGTTTTAGTGGCGATGTAGATCTACGTCGAGTTCTTCCTCTTGTTTGCTTAGTGAGTGTGGGAGGGGATGTAGCAGGTGACGCCTTAAACCAATTTGTTGGCATTTTCATCGCCTGAAGCATTGGAGTAGTAGCCACTGTTGAATCAAGTTCTTTCAATGTCTCATTATTTAAAGCAAATTTTGGCACATTATGCTTTTTCAATAGTTTAAGAAAGTATGACCAACCAGGTGGAACATAGCCCTGACGGCGCTTTCTACGTGTCGCATACTGAATCAAGTCTTCATAACGTGAAGCATCAATCACTTTATTTTCATCTGTAATGATTTCTCCTCTATCATTTACATTGAGATGGGGTTCAATACTGTTGAAAAGAGATATGGCATGTGCGCGAGATGCTAAAGGTGTAGCAGTCGATACAGAGTCACGCATCTTATTCTTCAAGTTTTTCAATTGCTCAACAGTTTCCGATTGTAATAATACAGCACGATGTGGATCTTTGATGTGAACATTTTGCTGATAATCTATTTCTTTCCTATACATTTGATTTGCAAGAGGTTGCTTTACTTGCTGCATGGCAGTCAATTGTACATATTCATCCTGAGGAATAACAATCATGCGAGAATAAGAACTCATAGTTTGTAGATAATCATGGGAGTTTTCAAAATATCACTTCGAAATCTAAATTCTTCCGGACACTCTTGCGTAAAGTCAATGAATAAGTAACCGTGTGGTTTTTCAGTAGCTGCTTGAAAAATTTCAATTAAGGCTTTTGATCCTCTGGGTGCAACTTGTCGCGCTAAAATTTCAAATTGACTTTTATCTCGCGGATTCTTGAAAATAGCATAATAGTGTGTATTCAGGTTTCGTGTACGAGCTTCTTTTCCATCAGGAAACAAATTTTGTGTAATATAGATGATAAAACACCTTTTATGGTGTGCTGCGCGAGTGAACATATCTGTAACATCTTTTGAATTCTTACTTTCTTTTAATAAATCATCCAATACAACAACATCATTAGACTGAAGTTTATCCACTGGAATAATTCCTTCATGTCGAATAAAGTTGCGACTTTGCAATTCCTGAAACAGCGACGGTTGATAAATACCATAACACCAAATCACTCGATTGATAGGTTCCTTAAACAACTCCCTTCTTTTATCCAATAAATTCAGCGTGAAAACAGTTTTACCTGCATGAGATGGACCTGATACAGTCAGAACTTTATCACATTGAAGTCTGAAATCCATTTTATTACTTTGAGACTCAACATTTGCATAATTAACGCTTAGAGCCAAAGATATTTCCCAATAGGTTGCCCACGGCAGGAGCTATCATTGGAAGTATTGCTGAAAGGAAACCGCCCTTTTGTGTTAGAGTTTTCCTCTTTCTTTGAAGGGCGACTTTAGGATTGGAGATGAAACGCAATTTCGTAGCATATCGCTTAAGTAACTTTCGTTGTTTTGGCGCTAATTTCTTCGGCCTCAACTTCCTCACATGAAAAATAATTTCACAAATGAATTTATCGTTAGCATGTCGTATAGCATTGTATCGCTGATTTGCTTTCATTCGTCGGAGAGCTTGAATGGCTGAAGAAAACTTTTGACTTTTACGTTTCGTCATTTTACGTTTCGCCATTTTCCGTGTTAGTCTTTGCTAAAACCTATCTTTGCCACATTTGCATAGGTACTAACTATTGCGACATAAGTGACACTCGAAATGAGCAATGTCACAGTGGTTACATTGGCAAAGTTGAATGCAATTACGTATGAAACAGCGTTGACAAAAAGCATGCTTACATCTCTTGAAGATGCGCTTTTCATTTCCATCCTTTCGCTTACATACATCGCAACACATAGTTTCACCGTTACTGATGTCTATAGCAAGTCTTTTTGAAGATATGAATTTGCTAGCCTTTTCTAAATAATAGACGCATGTACAGAAGGAATATACTTCGAGAGTGAGCAGACATAGCTCGAAAACCAGTTGTGCTACAATCAAGTACCACTGCATTTTCAATTTTTCTTTATGGAAAGTTGAATGTGAATATCTGAAATCGCTTCAATCACTAGACTGCTACCATGATGGTTAAATGCGTTAAGACGTTCAGCAATTTTTATCATATGTCTTTTAAAAAATTCTTCGGGGTGATCTACCACTTCCATTGAATAAGAAGCAAAATGGAAAGAGCGACTTTCCACCTCTTCCTTTCCAAAATGACTAAACTTAATTTTCGCAACTAATCGCGCCATGACAATGCTATCAGAGAATGTATTCATTAACTCTAGAAATAGAGTGCTAGCATCATCGACCACTGCTTCGATGTCGGTCTCATCTTTATGAAAATTTATCACATAATCTTGAACAGCTCCTTTTAAACTTTGCCTATGAAAACGTAATGTTCCGCAGTCGTTTGAGAAAGACATGATCGCCCTTTAACTAACCCATCCATTGCATGAAAACAACAACTCTTCTCATAGTAACATTTATTGAATAACGGTAACAAGCATGCATTATAAATCAATGGTTTGAAAGAGATAAAATAGATACAGCTGATAACTATCATACAGCGAGCAATGATAACCATACAGGACTTTGGCAGTGTTGAGGTAAGGAGGAAAGAAGCATTGGTTATGAACGTAGCTACTACAACGAACAGACAAAATAGGAACACACAAATCCTTAAAACGTTTCGTGACTTCATGATAATGTTGATTCACTCTACTATCCCAAGGCGGGAGCAAAATATCATCAATGATTAGATTGGGAAATACTTTCCTCTCCTTACCAGGATTATTACAAAAGATGCGTATAACATTGAAAGCAGCTAACCATCGTTTAAAGTCAATAAGAAGAGCACTTTCACAAGAAAAGCCATAGTCTTGCAAATATTTCAGATTAAGTCCATGAATGTGTTTTCTCGCCCATTGATCAACATTGGGATCGCAGTTGGCATGTTGATGATAGACACTAACAATCTGATATGTCCAATTGTTCATAGCAATAGCACTGAGCTCCTGTACAGGTTCACCCTCACAATCCATAAAAATGATGATAGAAGCCTAAAACGGAAATTTACACATCTAAGGAAACGTTCTATAACATATTACAAAATGAAGAATTACATCGATGCTTTTCACGACAAAATACACAAATGATATGATGGCAACGAAGAAGTAAAATGTATCTAATAAGACCACGTCTACGACACTCAAAGCACATAAGCGAATTGTCATAGGGTAGAGTTAGGAAAGGACTAGTAATTCTCCTTCTTTGATTTGCGTTTTGATGTAGCATTCTTCTCCGACTTGCGCTTCGTACCACTGCTGTTAAGGATTTGATCAATTATGTCGTCCACGTTGGGTGGTTTCGGAATATATAGGATGGATTCCATATGCATGGAGAGAGAGGCTATTTTATTATCCTTGTGTCGACCATAATATAGCCCATTCACTTTGAAAAGGATATCCCAAGTACCTTCTCCGAGCTCATCACATCTGATGGGTATTGAATGATCTCCCTCCTTCTTATAGTAAGTACACCAATGTGATACCGGTAGGCAAATGTGATTACCATCCCAAATCTTTCTATAGGGAGTATCCTTGTCATCTCTCGCCTTCCACTCTTGAGCAAGAGGAGTAGGAATGTCCATATTTAATGTCACGTACTCCTCAATAATATCAAGTTGGTGGCGAATGTACGGACTCACGGGGATCAGTATGTAGTCCCCATACTGATTGTGCATTATCTTGACATCCGTGGAAGGGAGCATTCCCGTTTGGAGTACTACGCTATGATCATCATAACGCAAGGCTTGTTTAAATTTACGCTGTAGCGGTGTAGGATTATGTACCTTGGATGTTTCTTCCACTGGCCTCAGTTGTAGATGATCTGACCGTAGCGAACCTTGTAACGTTTGACCGCCATTTTGTCCTACTAGTGCAGCAGATGGAGTAGATGCCTGAAAATGAAAAAAGATTGTATTAAGTTTACGTTCAAGGGAGGAGAGGGAGGGAAGTAGCGACTTACCATTTTAGTTGGATAATAGAACAGGGAACTAGAGAGAGAGAGAAAATGTGCGTCCGTCACTCGTGTGATTCAACGATGGAATGATTCTCACTGTAGAAGGCTCGCTATTTATAAAGAAATGCTTGATTCTCATTGGATGATGATCCTCATTGGACAATAACATCAAGCTGATTCGAAATCTAACTCTGTCGTTTTTCGCCAATGTCCCAAAATCTTAAATGGCGTCTCACATCTAAACAAAGACAGATAGGAACAAGCCGATTGTTTCACTGAATTTGTCTCACTCTTAGCTTTCAAACGAGCTATCGCACGACAAAATCCGTCCACTGGAAGCCAAAATCGAAGCAAGCTGTCCAGAGGGGGGGGGACGTCAGTGAAATTTCAAAATTTGATGAAAAATGTTTTGGTGACGGTCCCAGGTCGAAATTCCACACTTTGGAAAATTTTCAAATTTTTACCCATACAAAGCCACTCTGACACTTAGGATTTTTTCAGGTAAGCGAGCTCCGACCTAAAATCTTGTAACCGCTCTAACTTTTGAACGAAGACAGATAGGAACAAGCCGATTCTTTCACTGAATTTGTCTCACTCTTAGCTTTCAAACGAGCTATCGCACGACAAAATCCGTCCACTGGAAGCCAAGATCGAAGCAAGCTGTCCAGAGGGGGGGGACGTCAGCGAAAATTTTTTCTCTCCCATTGACTTGAAACTCACCATACCGATGCAGAATTTCACGCTGAATCCGAATCTGGCCTCCGTTTTCTCATCCGATGCTTCGTTTTGGCTCTACAGTAGGCAGCCATCGCAAAAATTCTAACTCTGTCGTTTTTTCGAAAAATGTTGAAAATTTTTTCTCTCCGATTGACTTGAAACTCACCATACGGATAAAGAATTTCACGCTGATTCCAAATCTGAAATCCGTTTTCCAATCCGATGCTTCGTTTTGAAGCTAGAGCCCAAAACGTCCCAAATTCTAACTCTGTCGTTTTTCGACAATGTCCCAAAATCTTAAATGGCGTCTCACATCTAAACGAAGACAGATAGGAACAAGCCGATTCTTTCAGTGAATTTGTCTCACTCTTAGCTTTCAAACGAGCTATCGCACGACAAAATCCGTCCACTGGAAGCCAAAATCGAAGCAAGCTGTCCAGAGGGGGGGGACGTCAGCCGAAAATTTTTTCTCTCCGATTTCGCTGGAAACATCCTTCCTAACCCAAAATTTCACGTAGATTCCGAATCTGGCCTCCGTTTTCTCATCCGATGCTTCGTTTGGGCGCTACACACCAAAACGTCCCAAATTCTAACTCTGTTAAAATTTTGAAGAAAATTTTTTCTCGCCAATTGCCTTGAAACTCACCCTACCGATGCAGAATTTTACGCTGAATCCGAATCTGGCAGCCATTTCACCATCCACGTCAACCTAGACGGTCGCCCACGTCAACCAGGCGGTCGGACCAACTCACCCGAGTCTCACACTCTGTCGTTGCAGAGGGGGGGGGGAGTCAGCGAACATGTTGTGAACGGGAACCCACCTGGCCGGCACACCACGACAGACCACAACCTCTGTCGTTCCAGAGGGTGGGGGGACTCAGACCCGAAGCACCACGGCGGCCGACCACGACACTCTGCCGTTCCAGAGGGGGGGGGCGCCGGTCGAGTGTTTGTCACTTGCTTACTACTACCGTCAAGCCAAACTACTGAAGCAAGTTATCAGTAATTCAAAGCCAGCATTATACTTTGAAACGAAAAAAAAGAAGAGACTGATCTGATAAAGTTGAGGTTTCGTTTGAAATTATTTCAGAACTGTGCAGCTGAAGGAATGGTTCCGCGTTCTTTTTGGATTTCTTTACCTGGACGTTTCAGACATGATGAAAAGTTACAGCTCAAAGTTGGTACTATGATGGTGAAGAAGGAACGGTCACGCCTTAAGTTTAACTTTGATCGACTTCAGAGTGACTTGGCTAATCGTCGCAAATGTCTTTTTCATATGGTTGATGATTCAATGGACAATAATCGAGTTCGAGATTTCTTATCTATGAGTCGAAATCAAGCCGAATGTAAGCAATCAGAGAATCTTGAGAAGCGAATACGTCGTTTACGTTATCTTTATGGGGAAGATGAGACCCGAGAGGCGCGCGATGAATCAAATGTTGTGATGTATTTAAGCGATTACGAGCTCAATGAGTGTGAGACCAGTCTTCTAAGCAAAGGTTTGAATTTTGCTGTTACTCCCAGGCGCATCCATATTACCGATATAATACCAAGTGTGGAAAGTGCGATTAGCAAGCAGCCTAGCGATTCTAAAGCTTGGGCTCGGACTGAAATATCAGCCGCCATCAAAAGGACCAGGACACCCAGAAATATGAATATATCAGAAGCTGAATCTCAGGCAATAAAAACCCTGAGAAGCAATGATGGAATTATCATTCTACCTGCAGATAAGGGTAATGCCGTGGTAACAATGAACAAGATGAAATATCACCAGAAACTCAATCAGTTGGTATCTACGGGTCCTTCACAAAAATGGAGAAAAGAGCTTCATGGATTCCTAAAATCTGCAGTGGAAGACGGACGAATATCCAGACCGACTGTTGAAGTGGTGTCCAACACACTTTCAGGCACATCACTTATACGGACTACCTAAGGTGCATAAAGCTGGTAATCCTCTTCGTCCCATCATTAGTACATTGGGATCCCTTTTAGCGCCAGTCTCGAAGATGTTGGAAGAGCATTCACGTGCCTTTCCCACTAATGGTCCGTCATATATCAAGCATTCCTCTGATTTGATTCGGAAATTAGAATCCGCCGACAGTTTGCATGAAGGTGCACTGTTGAGTTTGGACATTAATTCTTTATTTCCAAATGTCCCTCTAGAAGAATCATTGATGGTAGTTTCCCATATTATACGAAGTGATGATGACTTTGGAGCAGGGATGCGGAGTCGGAGTCCTATAAAATGATAGGTTTCCGGACTCCGGCCTATAACTAGACGCGAAATATAATACAAATAAATTATTTGTGCTCGTGCATATCTGTCACTGTCTTGATGTCAACTTTCTCCGTCAAACAAAAGTACAGAGACAGCAGTGTATGCAAAGCTTGTAATAGTTGAGGGAATGAACCGTGATGGTGAAAAAGGATTGTCGCTTCACTGGGTGATTTAGTAGAGAAGACAAGCAATTCCTAGCTTCGATCACACATACGCATCTAAGGTCAAATCGGAGACAAAAGTAAAATATTAGTTTGTTTGAGGACATAACCTCTTACCCTCACGTTAATCGTGTGTGATGTCTCCTCCAAAGCGCATATTAAAATCGAAAGTGTACTCATATTTTTTGGAGAAGGATGGGGATTTTCCTGCCTGCTAGAGACTGGAGAAAAACCGTGTAGGGCACACAGCAACAAGATGGGAGGAACCGAGTCGCATGCATCCAACTTCAAGCGACATTTGATGAACTTTCATCGAAAATGATTGATAATTGATACAGCAAATGATCACTAAAGATAGGTTAAGGTAAGCCTATATTGATCTATGATGCAGGTTACTAGTTTTTCAAAAACTAGGCTATTTATACTGGCCACCCGGAGTCGGAATCAGAGTCCTATCAACCCCCGGAGTCAGAGTCGGAGTCCTATCAAAATGATAGGACTCCGCATCCCTGCTTTGGAGCACGCTGTCCTCTGACGGTGGATGAATTCATGAATGTATTACACATGTGCGTTAAGCATTCGTACTTTCAATTTGGCGAACATATTTATCTACAGACTGATGGTATAGCCATGGGAAGTAGCCTGAGTTGTAGTCTGGCCAATATTTGTATGCACCATTTTGAAAAAGTGGCAAAGGACTCAGCGCTTAACTGGAATCAACATTTTCCTACCCTCTGGTATCGCTACGTGGATGACATCATCGTACAGTGGACTAGACCTATGGAAGAGCTGGATAATTTCTTGAATCATTTGAATTCGCTATAATATACGATGGAGCTAGAGATGGATTCGACTCTTCCTTTCCTTGACGTACTTATCAAGAAATGGATAGTGGTATCATCTATCAAGTCTACAGAAAGCCAAGTCATACTAACTTATACTTAAAACCCATTTAAGGCGCGCCGCCTATATAAATATCGACAAATTTTATATAAAAATGGTGGTAAGTATTTCAGAATGTTATATTTAAGAATAATACATGATGACCAGTGCACTAGAATAACCATTTCTTAGAAATTAGGCCGTAGCGATTTCGTTACGATGGCGTCATATGATGTCAAAATATACAAAAGCATGTTTTTTCGAATGTAGCTTATGAATTACTCCAACAATTCCTGCCGAAGTAATGTGTCATCATAAAAGCTCTCCATCACATTTCAGAGGTATTTGTCGAAACTGTGAATTCATTTTCACTGTTGCTGTTTTTGACATTTTGTATACCATATTACGCTAGTGTAACTAAAACGTTACGGTTTCAAAAAATTGACATGCCATGTAATGAATGAATATCTGATGAAGCATTGATTGCTATTTTCGGTATTTTATGAATAATGAGATTACGTAAATCACATGGATAGTAAATTACATGTGCACGTTCATCCACTGTGTCCTCCAGTATAGAAGCATATTTCATGCCCAGTTTTTGTCTAATTTCGTGATCAAATATAAGCACCACAAAGTGCTAATTTCTGAATTGGCGATAATTTGCCTGAAAATATATGATGAATCATGTATGTCAATCAAAATATTATATCATATATCGCTAGTGGGGAAGACAGCAGATTCCGAAAAGTGCTGTAACAAAAACGCTACGATGGCGCCAAATGGGTCAAATCGCTCATCCTACCATCATCCAAGTATTTTCAGGGGACTACTTAGGACAATGTGTCACAGAGCTAGAGAAGTCTGTTCTCAGGAATCTCTTGACGGTGAGCTTTGCAAATTGGAAAGAATTTTTCGAATGAACGGATTCAGTTCCAGTGAGATCAAACGGGTATTCTATCTTCCCGCATCCGATGGTGTAGACAATGGTGACAATGAGAATGATGTATGCATCTTGCCATATGTCCCTCGGCTGGCGGAGTCTATCTCTTCTACGTTGAGAAAGCTCGGTATAAAGACATTTTATTAGTCAATATCTACCTTGAGAAGGATGTTGGTAAGAAAGAGACCGACCCAGCCCAAACATTTCGGGGTTGCTTATCGCCTCAACTGTACCGATGACTCCTGCTCATGGGCATGCGTTGGGGAGAGCTCGAGGACGGTGGAGAAGCGTGTGAAGGAGCACAGGCGTAATGTGAGGAATGCCGCTACATCCTCGGAAGTTGCCTCGCATGTAATCGACACCGGCCACCGAATTGACTGGGAACATTGCGAGACACTAGATCGGGAGCCGGTTTACCACAAACGCCTCATTAAAGAGTCCTTATGGTCGAAGAAGTTCACAAGTGTAAACAAGTGTGTGTGCAATACTGGAACTGCTTGGACTGAAGTCCTTTAAGGTGTGCCTCTTTTTTCTTATATCTCGTTTTGTTTTGTCCTTACTTCATTTTACTTATGACTTTTAGATAGTAGTATATCTAGTTTCTGTCATTTTCATAGAGATTTCGAACACTTATTGCCTATTGTTGATTTACTGATCATGTCTGAACTTAGATTTCGTTCATTTATTTTGGCCTAGATTGTGAGATGATTTTGTGATTTCAGAACGTGACCATGCTTACCGGTGGTAAGCGAAATGCATTGTGATTTGGCTTAACGTTGCTTTTTCCAAAAACCGAGTACCTGGTTTATCCTGGCCCCACAACTTAAACCAAAAGTGACATAAGAAGACAAAGAACAAAGAAAAGGAAAAATCAGTTACTGTGGATCACTGTTACTCTGAAAAAGTCACTGTGGATCATTCGATTGATAAATGTCCTTCCGTTATTCGCACTAATTGTCTTTCTCTGCAGCCGGTGCAGTCTTAGTCTGAGATTCCTTTGGTGTGCAGTTACAGGCGGTAATTGGCGGTGTAGTATGTGCTCTTTCCGCATTATTTTTCGCAATAGCTTCCAGTCCATTTTCGCGGCGACTTCATGGATATCCGCGGGCTTGGCGTACCCGTAGCGTGCTCCTCGCTTCATATATTCCTCGATGCGTTTCTTATCATCTGTGCTCGCGAGTTCCCACCAGCTGGGTACGGCGTACATAATTCTATTGGTCACTATCGTTGTGTAAATTTGATGCAGCAGTTTTTGATTAGCACCTCGATTTCTTAATATCTTTATGATATGCAAGCTTTTATTGCACTTCTTAAGCAATTTGCTAACGTGGATGCTCATGCTTGGTTTTTGTGTAAAAGTAATAACTCCAAGGATCGTAAATTCGTTCGTTCTTATGTTCGGTAGCTCTGGAGATTGAATGCTTGATCTAGATCTTGGGAAGATAATTTCTTGCGATTTCTTTTCGTTGAGAAATCGCGTTCTTTCGCGTTCTTTTCGAGATTTTTGTTGATCGACCACTGTTTGATGTTCTGCAGTTCTTGTGCTGTAGGATCGAAATTTTCTGGTGGCACTATCACATATGTGTCATCCGCATATTTTAAGATAGCGCTCCCCTTCATGGTCGGTTTCAAGTCAGACACAATTATTGAGAAAGCACTTGGTCCGATCAATTGGTCTGAGCCTTGAACTACGCATGTATTGATATTAGATACTTCTGATGATTGTTAATTCATAAGTGTTGCTTTTTTAGAAAATAAAGGACCAGCCATTAATTTATAAGATGAGAGAAGTCCTTGCTTTGATGGTTTTCTTTATTGTAGCAACATGTGCAAGGCCTTTCAGCCGCTACAGGCGACCATCGTCAGGCAAGTGCATGAAGAAAAGATTGCTGTGGATGAGCTCAAGTCATCACGTGCACTTTTCATTCAACCCGAAACATAGCATTGGCTGTCCAAAATAGAATACAATACGATAAGAGAAAATACATGAAAACAAATACTGCTACTTTTAAAATCGACAGTAGAAGTAATTACAGCTAGAAAGATACAAGAGAAAAGTGAACGTCAAAAATTCCAGCAACTGCTTTAAGAGAACTTTACTCGATTGGCCGATGCATATCTCTCAGTCCAAAATGCTTCTTTTATCAATCTTCTCCTCCATACCGGGTCTCTGTCCACCACCTCCATCCTCTCAAAGTCCACTCTATGATCGCTTTCAAATACATGTCGAGCAGTCCGACAGTTCAACGTCGACATTTTTGACTGCTTTGCTGTGCTCTTTTCTTCTGTCATGTAATGAGCGGCCTGACTCTCCAACATGCGACCAACCACATTGAGGATCCGCACAAGGGAGACGATACACCACGCCAAAGTCTTTCGCCGGAGTAGGGCGATTTCCTACAAGAACACTCCTCAGACTGTTAGTGGGTTTCATGCCGACGTTTACATCAACTTGCTTGAGGACATCACGGACCCGCTCTGAAACACCCCGGACGCCTCTAAAATCCAGCTTCTCCTCACCATCAGCTGTCCGCGACTCACGTAATCTCCACCATCGGCCCTCTCCTCCAGATAATTCTCCCGTGAGTACAAATTGGAAGCGCGACAAGAAAGAGATTTCACTATTCTTTTGAAGACACCATCTGGATGAGAAGAGCAGCGATGTAGATGGCGGCCCGTGTGAGTAGACTTTCGAAACACGGAAAAACTCAGTCCTGAGGCTTGATGTTGGATTATTAAATCCAGGAAAGCAATTTTTTGATCTGATTCCACTTCACTCGAAAATTTAGTTGTAGTATGAAGACTGTTTAAGTAGCCCACAAAAGCACAGAGATTCACTTCATCCTGCTCCCAAAAGATCAGGATATCGTCGACATAGCGTATCCAGAAATGAGGAAAACGATGGCCTGCCATATGTGCACCATCTAAAGCACATTTTTCTAAAAAGGCCATGAAAAGATTGGCAGCGACAGGTTCCAAACTATTTCTCATGGCAACTCCATCAGTTTGAATGATGATGCCTTCATGAGTGTCAAAGTAGCTTGATGTCAACACAAACTTAGTCAAGTCGAGCTGCAGCAGCTCATCAACTGTAAGACGAATTCTCTCACCCAATGAGGTGTCCTCCGTAGGAGTGTCCTGAACACCTCCAAAGTCTCCGCAAACGGTACGTTGGTGAATAAAGACTCTACATCCAGTAAGGCGAAGAAACCATCTGTTGTATCGAAGTTCCGCAGCTTATCGACGACGTCAGACGAATTGAGCACAAATGAGTCGTGAAAGGTTTCATGACATCTGCAAGGTAGCGTGAGGCAGGAGCATAGAAAATTTAATTGTAGCTAATTAAATACTTAAATTGTGGGCTACTTAACCCTTACCGTACCAAGCTTTTTTAGTAACGTAGAATACCAGGCCTGGCCAAAAGTGTCCACCTACTTTATCTATTCGAATACAACAAAAAGGCGAGGCTTTATTATAAAACAAACATCTCCATTTCATCTAAAACAAATTTCAAAGACTATGGGGGTTAATGGAGGATTTTTATACGCAATCAGAGCACCTTGTGGAAGAATGGTCTTTGCAAACATACGCTCCACACATGTCGCAAGTCTGGTTTGTTCTTCTGCGGTGCATGCAGGCATCACACCTTCCACGAGCACTTTGGTGGTCCACAAGACACGCAGGCTGCAGTTGCACAAGTCCACGATGTATCGCAATGTCCTTCAGTTGCCGTGAAATATCGTTGAAGTTGTTGGACTTCCAGCTTTCCATTCTAGCGTTGAGACAAGGTGCGAGTAGCTTGTGTCCGAGATCCTCAATTGTTTTTCTCCGAAACAATTTGTCATTTACATACACCTGCATTTCCGCAGGGTTTTTGATCTTCAGAAGGATGACACTGTTCGTTACAATCAAATCGAGAAGATAGTAGCCTACAGAACATTCACAGTCCACTTTTGGGTTTTGCGACAGACAGTATATTTCCCAATTTTCTGGTCGAAGGAATCAACGGTCCCTTTGGAACTATTATAACAAGTGATGATCTCTGGTTTCCTTGTTTCTGCGTCATGATTTAGAATGAATATCACGAGCTGTAAGCGTCAGTATGGGTCATATCGTTGAGCAAGCACATCGACAGATGATTGACTGCTTGATTTCAAGGTCGGGATATCACCGGTCGAGCCACGCGCAAGTATGCAAGGTTGGAAATAATAGCAGCCAAGCGACGTTTAGTGAGTCAGCAAGGCAGCAAGTCTGCGCCTGATGGTACATCGCTCGGTAAATCACATGACAATACAGACACGGTCATACGCTTTCAAGCCAATTTTTACACTGCATAAAGTCTTTTCCATTTTGATTTCTGATCACTTCATCACTGAGTTGGGACGAAAATATGGGCAGATAATTCACATACGAGTATAGAAAGAAAAATATTATACGAGTGGAAACGTAAATTGCGCCTCACTAATGCGCAATTAATGAATAGCTATTGTATTTTGGAGTAATAAGTTAGAAGAAAGAAAAAATCAATTTTGACATCACGTGTTTTTTACACAACGTGGAATACCAAGGCTGGCGAAAAGTGTCCAGCCAATTAATTTTTTAATTATAAGAATATAGAACATATCATTTAAAAGTAAAAACAAGTCTAGTTGAAACTTCATTCGAAAACCTTTAAACATGGAACAGCTTGATATTTGAAACCCTCTACTAAAAGAGTGGCGCATTGTTAAAAACTGAGTGGACAAAAATGGCCAGCCTTGGTACGGTAAGGGTTAAACAGTCTTCGTCCTACAGCTAAATTTTCGAGTGAAGTGGAATCAGATAAAAAAATCCGATATTGGATTGATCAACCGTTGACCAGATTGTTGCCGACACATAGATATAAAGTTCCTCATTGCACCTTTTTACCAATTGAATGCTGACGCCACGAAAGCGGTGGAGAAAATCCATTAAAAAGGAGTAATTTAAAAGTCGAGAAATTTGGCAACAAAAATCTAATTTCTTTTCATCAGATAAACACTTATTAATATTGGATGATCAACCAAAAGTTATTATTAAGCAAGGACCTCTTCAACCTTCCTATGCACAGGTAACTAGAGATAATCAGAACTTAAATTATCAAGGTAGAGGTAGAAGAAATCCGCAAGAGTTGGAGTCGTAATAGAGAGGCATTTTCAAGGCACCATTTTATCGTAATCAAAATATCAATAGATTTAGACCCAACAAGGGTTATCGCAATTGATATTGCTCAAAATAAAATAGAAACAATGATGATAACCTTCATGAGTCAAGCATGGCAATGAATGAAGTACCACAATGAATGAAAGACCACAAAGAGGGGAAACTAAAGGGCAGGCAAATTATCTCCAGCAAAGAATCCATTGTTCGTCCACTCTCCCAATTCAATGCTTTCATCATGGAAAAGTAAAGATGTTCACTCCTTCTTTATATGTATTGACCAAAAATCGAAGTTAGTAAAACAAAATTTACACGTGCCGAACGTTTCGGGAATTCTCCCCTCGTCAGCGGCGTAAAGTCAATCGGCAAAGTCTTCCGTAAGTTGCCCAGAGTAACATTTATACCATCAGAGGCAGAGAGCAGCAATCAGATTCAGAACTATACAAATTCGCGCTTGCGATTTATCTGCGGTGAATTGTATTTGATGTAGCGAGCTTCTGTTATGCGTGTTTCTAATGGATCTCTGCACTTTTCCAAAATCTCTAGAGAAAAAAGTGCAATAGATTTGTGCACTTCTTGATGCATGTTAGCCAAATGTTCGGTCAACGCACTACTTTTAGTGTTATTCGTGATAGCACGAGAATGTTCTTGATAGCGGACATGAAATGGGCGTTTGCTTTGACCGATGTAAAAGTTGTTGCAAATGATACAAGTAAATTTGTAGACTAGAAAGCGATCAGTGCAGAGAATATTAGTCGGCAATCTCTTACAAATGCTGCAATTAGGATGCTTCCTTTTGACTTTACCCGTTCTCAAGGTACTGTACAAGTTGTTATTGGGTTGGCTTATCAATCCTTTCGGTAGATCATATTTTATAATTAATTTCCGGATGTGTCTATCCGTGCGATCATTCACAAATTTAATTTTGAGGAAAGATTGAAACATTATTTATCATTATTTTTTCTTTTTTTCTTTTTCTGTTTCGTAATTTTATTTTTACGAATTCCATTTTTATTGAATTTTTCATCAAGAGGTATTTTAGCTTCTTCAAAATCTTCCGGGGTACTACATCGATTTTTTATATGTTTAATAGTTTTGTCCATATCATTGTCGATTCTAGTCTACAAATTTACTTGTATCATTTGCAACAACTTTTACATCGGTCAAAGCAATCGCCCATTTCATGTCCGCTATCAAGAACATTCTCGTGCTATCACGAATAACATTAAAAGTAGTGCGTTGACCGAACATTTGGCTAACATGCATCAAGAAGTGCACAAATCTATTGCACTTTTTTCTCTAGAGATTTTGGAAAAGTGCAGAGATCCATTAGAAACACGCATAACAGAAGCTCGCTACATCAAATACAATTCACCGCAGATAAATCGCAAGCGCGAATTTGTATAGTTCTGAATCTGATTGCTGCTCTCTGCCTCTGATGGTATAAATGTTACTCTGGGCAACTTACGGAAGACTTTGCCGATTGACTTTACGCCGCTGACGAGGGGAGAATTCCCGAAACGTTCGGCACGTGTAAATTTTGTTTTACTAACTTCGATTTTTGGTCAATACATATAAAGAAGGAGTGAACATCTTTACTTTTCCATGATGAAAGCATTGAATGCGAAAAAACCTCCTGTTGGCGACCATCACCTACTCTCCCAATTTTTGTCGAAAACTCTTCTCCCTCTCATCAAGCGTCATGTTGCCAGCCATCTCTCATCCATCTCAGACTTCATATCTACGCTCTCTCAAACCACCGTGTCGTCGCATTGTGTCTTCGGTTCTCTGGACATCACAAACCTGTATGGCAACATTCTCTTGGATGACGAATCTGACGAAATGGGTCTGATAAGCATCCCCTCACACTTCTTCGAAACACACGGTGCCAATTGTATCCTTTCAGCTGTCAGTCCATCCGACTTCACCGAACTCCTCAAACTGTGTCTTGAAGACAGATATCTTCGAAGTGGTGAATTTCGAACACAAACTCAGGGTATCGCTATGGGCAACTGTGCAGCACCGGCCTTAGCTAACATCTTTATGAACCATATTGAGACTCAAATCTTACAGTTTTTCCCAGATATCATCCTTTGGAAACGATATATTGATGACATCTTCCTAGTTGCACCGCCTTCTTTCAACATCGACTTATTCATACAAATGATCAATACGATGTGTGTAGCGATTAATTTAACGTTTGAGCAACCCATCAACGCTCGAATTCCTTTCCTCGACACATCCGTCCACATCACCAACGGCACTGTAAAATTCGAACTCTATGTGAAACTCTCTCACAGCGGAGCCTGTCTGCCATTGAATCAAATGGCTACAATCAAATGCTACCCCTATGTCGCGGAAAAGAAACCTGATACGTTCGCAGACATTACGAGTCCACCGCAATTCCTCCAAAACCTGTTTACCTATGGCCTTGACTAAGCTAAAGCGAACTTTTAAAATGAACAGCTATCCTGATGCACTAATAGAAAAACTTATGAACGAAGCAAGCACAGCTACTCCTAACAACAATGACAAAAGTGAATCTGTCACTTTCCTGAAAATGCCTTATCTCGGAGAAGCTCATCGTCGCTGAATAATTAACCTGTTGACCACCACTGGGCTTCATAAGGACATAAGAGTGATCTTCGACACTCAAAACCTCTTTCGCGTCATCTACAACCCGCAAGGGAACAGCAGAAATGCCCAACAACATGTGCGGCTTGTGCTACAGCAGATTTCAAAAATCAATGTTTCGCCAAGCACGCTGTTTACAAGATTACATGCACTGTTCCATCTTGCCAAGCAGTCTACATTGGACAGTCTTGTAGGACTATGAGGTCACGAATTCTTGAGCACCTTCATTCTACGTCATCGCATGTTTACATGCATATCAGCGGTCATCAGCTCCATTCAGGAAATCTCCACATCCCATCAAATGGAAAGTCTTAACTACAGTTAAAGATTGGCGAACACGCGTAGCAGCGGAAATGCTTCACATCAATGGACACCGCAGCCTAACAGTGGACGTATGTTTATGATAACGACCTATGTACATAACTTGTTTGAGCTGATTTTTATTCATTCTGGGCTGAAGAAGAATACTCGAAACGTTCAGACACGACACTCAGTATGCTTTCTCTATACCCATTAAGCCGTGAGGCAGACTGCGTTAAGTTTCATAATCTACTTTAGGTGTGGCCAAGAATTTTAAATCATTACAGTATATTTCTTTTTTAGATTAACGCCAGTCTCTACATATGATTCTACATATGACCTTTCTTCTATTAGCTTGGATTGTAGCTGCCGCAAACTGTTTAAAAAAGGATGTAAATTTCCCTACTCCCTAGAACAAATTTAAGTGAACTACGCATTGACACACAGGAAATTTGTCGAAAGATTATTTTATAACATGCAACAAAATGATGATTCACTAAACCTTAATTATAACAGGAGTTCTTTCGAACCACCTAAAGCTGGATTTACAGTGGCGTGTGCTACACGATATACAGTGTGTATATTTTACACTAGTCAAAAGCTCCATCATAGGAATGTTTAACTTTCAGCCGCGAGTAATACATGGGAATAAAACACGCTGTGTTTTTACATTGCTTATTCATACAATTGCGTGTGTGATGGAGTCAAGTGAAAACGCGACTGAAAACCCGAAGCTACATTGTCTGATGATTGCTGTTCAGTGCATTCAAAAAGCGAATGACTACCAAAACGGCGACGACAGCATATGTGAAAGGCAAAAAACTCAGTGAATTCAGCACATTCGTTATCTTCATTTTTGTCCATGTTTGTTGTTTTGCCTCGGACTGAAATGAATGGGCTCAGCCAAGACATGCTACGTCAGACTGAATCATCATCTTCCAAATTCTTCTGGGCGGCCTGACCACTTCTTGTCGCGGCAGCTTTTCTAATTCTTCCCGTCTCTATCCGAAGATATCCGAAGCGATATTGGACGTCCTCCCCTGACCTCTCCAGTATCATTGCCATTGCTTTCCAAGCCTCCTTACGTTTCGTAACATCTTTGTAATGCTTGCAGGATGGGTTGTACAAATGGTCATGCGGTTGTGCCTCAGCAAGAAGTAGCTCGTCTTCTGCCAATTGCTTCAATCTCTTCATTCTTCATGTTTTGCCTTGAAAATGGTGTGCGTGTGTTCAGAGAAAGATAAACTAAATTTATCTCTCGTATATTGAGTAAATTTCAATACATGCGATGGAAAAGGGAGATACATTTGACTTCAGTGTTTCTACCTTAACCTACCCGTGTAAACACACGGACGAGCGTGTAAAATACGTGAGGCAAATGTATCACACGATAGTCGAACACGCGCCATTGTAAATCCACTTTAAAGGTTTAAATAAGGTTTTGGACTCAATTATTTCAATTATCGATAAAAGGTTAGATAATCTTCAAATGCCTGAAAAATCAAACGCAGTTCATCTAAAGAAGAAAAAGATAGCATAACGTTTCTAAAAGAAAACTCCTCTATATACACCAGTAAGACTGATGAAGGTAGATTTGTCAACCTTACTTATAATTAAAATAATAGTCGATTATTTATATCCATTCTATAAGCCAAAATATTTAGACCTTTTTTGTAAATTTGTCATTCTTGATGCAGAATTTTATAACCGAAGGATTTTTGAAGAACATTTAAATCAGGAAGAGACATATGAAAATTGAATCATATAATCCTTATACAACCCTCAACAAAATAAAACAATTTTTAAGTACCTCTGAAGGGGTCTTAACCAATAAAGAAAAGACATACAGGGTGCGGCATAAAAGTTGTGATTAAATTTTAATGTAGCCTAACTTTCTAATTGTCTAACAGAAATTAACAAATAAGGTCTCATTTTGAAGCCAATACACATCTCTACTATCACAATCAGCATTGCAGCGCACAGAATGCTCACAAAGCAGAAGGGCTCAAAATTCAAAAAACTAGATGAAAAGAACAACGACTGAATAGAAGCTAACCTACTTCCAATTCTTCACTTAAACAATAATCATCATGGGTAAGTCTTTCTGTAACAGATGATCACACAACATCAATTGGGTAATGAATGGATCAACCTTCATCAACCTTCAGCAATCACGCCTTGTAACAGAATATCTTTTATGTTTAATTTCTTCCAAAGTCTCAACGTCTCTTCCACGTTAAACCCCAAACATTTTTATTTGCTACTTCCAATTCTTCACTTAAATGATAGTCATCATGAAGAAATCTTTCCCTAGTATTACAAATGACGAAACTGCTTTCATTTCAATCTTGCATTACTAATATTTGTAGTTATATATAGGGATCCATGTGTTAGATCAAATATCTTTGGACAAGATATATATCATATTATATAAATCAATATCCAGAGCATCATGTGGCTTTCATCAGAAAACAATATAACTCGCATTTCTATGAAATATCTGCGAAGCCGAATTTCAAATTTGGTATGAGACGTAATTACAGTCGGGCCTATAGCTCGAAATTTTTGTTCAATTTTGTCACTGAATTATACCACAACTATAAGTAGAGAGAAAAATAGTTCATCAAACGATGCGTAGAATATCTACATCGCTTGCATCCCTATGAAATTGCTAAAGAGATAAAGAGATCCCGCGATGAAAAGCTCAGTGGTCGATCATGAACACATTGAATGTAGTCTAATGGTCAAAAGTAAGCGTGATGACATATTACTAAATGAAAATGTTTGGGGTTTAACTTGGACGAAATGTGGATAGGATGTGGAAACTCTGGAAGAAATAAAACAGGAAAACACAAAATTTTTGGTGTTCTGTTACAAGGCGTGATTCTTGAAGGTTGATCCATTCATTACCCAATTGGTGCTGTGTGATCATCTGTTACAGAAAGACTTACCCATGATGATTACTGTTTAAGTGAAGAATTGGAAGTAGGTTAGCTTCTATTCAGTCGTTGTTCTTTTCATCTAGTTTTTTGAATTTTGAGCCCTTCTGCTTTGTGAGCATTTTGTGCGCTGCAATGCTGATTGTGATAGTAGAGATGTGTATTGGCTTCAAAATGAGACCTTATTTGTTAATTTCTGTTAGATAATTAGAAAGTTAGGCTACATTAAAATTTAATCACATTTTAAAATCACAACTTTTATGCCGCACCCTATACGTTCTAAAATTTCACCCGACTATACCAAATATGTATGGACTCCCTAAAATACATAAATACACTGAAAATTTTAAAAATTGTAAACCAGATACATATGGATATGTAGATCGGAACGATTACATCGGAACGGATATGTAGACCTATTTTTAACAACAGGAAGATTAATTGATTTAATAGATGAAATTCTAAAACCTTTGATGAAAAGATTGCTAAGCTTTTGTAGGGACACACACGATTTCTTAAGTAAACTTCCTAAAAGAAATTCAGATGGAAATTTGTAACCATGGATAAAGCATCATTGTATACTAGTATTCCTCATTCACTAGGACTTGAAGCTGTTGAATTTTGGTTGCAATATTGGAGGGCTGCATCCACTTGGTAAGATTCCATTACATCAGATTCTTTGTCTTGGTTATGTAATCGAATTTATGATATCAATCTTTTCGAATTCCAATTCGCAGGATCAGCGTAGTCCAGTTCACACGCTTTAGTCAAAATCGATGTTTACCCCCCGCGATGCTAATTGACATTTCCAATTTCATTTGTGACAAACTAAAGATTTCAGCTGAAATCAAATATCCCAAAAGAAACAAACTATGTATCGGGTAACATTACAAGTTACAAACCAGATAAATTTACGTTAAGTTATGACAGAATGACCTCAGAATGACAGTTTCGACACATACAATTAACACCTGATGAAATGAAGCCACGAGCTCTTTTTATGCAATTGTATAAAACATGGAGTGATTCATATTCACTCCCACATCGACCGCGATACAGTCCACTTCGAGAATGAATTTTGAATTTGTAGAAAAATTCAAGCCGAAAAGGAAGTTATCTGTTGTTTTTTGACAACTTTTTATTCCGCAGGATAAAAAGTGTCAATACGGAGACGTTGCCTACGCATGCCGTACTGCGAATTGCAAAGTACGGGGAAATTTGAGCGCCGATAGGTTCTATCTTACGTCGTCCAGCGCACATCACCATCCACACGACAACTTCACTGTTGATATTTTAAAGGAAAAGAAGGAGGCCATCCAGAAAGCGATTGATCAACCAACGACTTCAATGAAGCGAATATACTCCTCTGCATTTCAATGCGATGGCAGTGACAACGATGTTTTTGTTCCCAGTTTCAAATCCGTCAAGTCGTCATTATACTACAAGCGAAGTGAACGTCTGCCACCACAGCCAATCTTTGTCAGAAGTCAAGATTGAAGGAGATTGGACTAAAACAAAGGCCGGTTTGGACTTCCTTCAGATTGATGATGGCAGAGAGAAAAAACATTCTGGTATTTTTTACTAATCTCCGAATTCTTGCCTCGGCGAAATCCATCTTCATGGATGGAACTTTCTACGTAGCTGCTCGTCTGTTTTACCAGCTCTATGTCACATACACCCACTCATTCGACGTCTTGATTCCGGTTTGTTATGCTCTTCTGCCAGACAAATCGGAAGAAACATACAAGAGACTTTTCGATCTGATCAAAGTGAAAGCCCATCAGTTCAACATGGAGATCAGACCCGAAATCGTTCAGGTGGACTTTGAACGGGCGGTGATCAACGCTGTCGCTCATTCTTTCCCGAAATCGTCCATTCGAGGCTGCTATTTTCACTTCACCCAATCGATCTGGCGAGGAGTTGAGAGATATGGCCTCACAAGTCTACACAGACAACTCAACAGTCGCAACACTTGTCCGAAGAGCTCTTGGACTGCCATTTCTGCCCATGGACAAAATTGACGATGTTTGGCTGAGAGTGATCGGTGAGTGCCCCACGGAATGCCAGGATTTCGTTGACTACGTCATCTCAACCTATGTCGATGACATCGATGCCCTGTTCCCCAGAGAATTATGGAGCCACTGCGACAATGAAAGCGGTATTCGTACCAACAATGCTTTGGAAAGCAGGAATGCAAAGTTTAGAACGGTAAGTATATTCACATACAGTATATTCTACAATACATGCATAATACATGCAACTTCATTTTATTTAGTGTTCCTGCACAATACATGTATCATTGATTTATTTGATCGATTGATTGAATGTCATAGCTACAGTCAGCATAGTGCATAGTGCATAATTGTTAGACCGTTATAAAAGCTTTCATCATTTACAAATTTTCTATCCGGTAGTTCTGTGCACATAGGCCTATTAGTGATTTTTTAACTTTCAACTTTTCATGATAGCTCTATTTTGTAGACAATGAGAAGAACGTAAGTTCTATTTACTGTTTCACTCTTTTCTTCTGCAGATTTTTGAACGTCATCCCAACATATTCAAGTTCATAGAATGCCTCCAGGAGATTCAACATGTCGAGGAATCTCGAATTCGAATGCTGAGGACAGGAGCGTCACCACCAGCTCAGCGTCGAAAGTACGCCAGAGCAACCTCTAGACTCCAACGTCTGAAGCGGAGACTGGAAGCCGGTGAATTGGACGCATGGGAGTATTGTGGACTCTGCAATTTGGTCTCAACATCTCAGAAGTTGAGAAGATAAAAGATACATGTGTATTCAATTTGTTGTTCTTATTTCAATTTTGCGTGAACAGCACAGTGCGGTACAGTATTAGAAAGCAACTTTTTTATTTTTTATTAGCAGATGTAGTCAATTTGTATTTATACACGCAGCATAGCTACACGCAGGCACTGGACAATCATTTGGAAGCAGCTTTAAAAGCATCTGCTTCTGACAATATAATTTGAACCAAATGTCCATTCTCTTTGCTATTGTTGTGACAGCAAGTAGATAAGCAATTGATAAGTAGACAAATTGACAATTAAGTGTCACAGCGTGTGGTAATTCTTGATTTTCATAATGAATCTGGTGAATTGGAATACTTATTCTTGGATCGTGTGAAGTGGAATCTTGTGATTTGGAAACAGTGCTAAACGGATCTGAAGAAATGGAATCCTGTCAAATGGATGTCACCATATTGGAGACCTGATATTCCGGAGAGATTTACGAATGAATGCCATAAGTATCATATTAACCAACAACTATTTTAAATTTGGCGATAAATATTTTCTGCAAAGATCCGGAATGGCTATGGGGACCAAAATGGCTCCTTCATGCGCCTCTCTAACAATGGGATACATAGACGCTAGATGTATAATTACATACAGGAACAAACTGACGAATAAATGGTTAATCTTTTTAAGTAATTTTGGACCCGTCTTTGGGAATTAAGTAATTTTGGACGACTGCTTTGTAATTTAGAGATCTTCATTTGGTGATATTCAAGAGTTTTACAATAATTTACATAACATTCATCAGAACATAAAATTTACCATGGAAATTAATACAGAATCAATGCAATTCTTAGCGGTTAAATGATGAACCCGGGTCTGGCCAGACCCGGGCTATCTTTCATACAAGATATCTCCAAAACTAAAATCGACAGGAGGCTGAAATTTCATGACTTTTCCACATTATTCGAGTACTCAATCTGAGAGCTTTTGTTAGAGTCCACGATAGTTTGTTTTACTACATCGAGCCTATGACTAGGTAGATGATGAACTCGGGTCTGGCCAGACCCGGTCGTGTCTATGGCATAACGGGCTATCTTCTCGTCTGATAACGGTCTTATTTTCTGTCAGTATGCGCTATTAGTGAAGTTCATGACTTTTCTTACTTACATTCTCACTTTGTAAACCTTAGACTCGACTGTTGTAAAGCATAATGTACTTGCAGTACTTGTAAAGCTACTCATCAAGGTCAAATGTTTGTGCATCGTTCGCAGCATCGCCTACCTAACGTGTGTGCTTCTCATGGATTACCTGCTTGGTAACACATGGTAACATCTAGAGAATCACACACACACACACAAGTACACGCGCGGGCTTATTGCCCATCTGTTTTTCTATTTGATAAGAAGGAATCAAGGGACCAATGGGAGTCACAAAATCGTCTGATTGAATAAATTCAAGAAGTTGTTGATCAAGTGAACTCAAACTTGGAAAGTCACTATGATCCGGGATCCCTTCTGTGTGTTGATGAACAGCTCGTGGAGTTTCATGGTCTTGTTCGCTTTCAACAGTATATACCTTTGAAGTAAGCCTAAAAAGTTTGGTATAAAGATCTTTTGGATTACGGACGCTGAAAATAGCTTTCCTTTACGCTGCCTTGTGTATGTTGGGAAAGAAACCCTACCGGAATCGGAGCGAGACTGTCCAATCAGTGCATCTGGCCAAGGCATACATGGGTGTCGGGAGGAATATTACTATGACAATAAACAACAGCCTCCTGTTCTTGACCATCAATTGGAGGAATATTACAATGGACAATTGGTTTACCTCGGTCAATCTGTGCGATCGACTCACAGATGCCAAAACTATAGTGTTGTTGGAACCATCCGCAGCAACAGGCGTGGGGTTCCTCCCGCTGCGAAGTCTTCTCAAGGAAGAACGAAAGGTGACTCTCGGCATTTCGTATCTGGTCAAAAGGTGCTATGCTCCTATTTTGACAAAGGCAATGCACCCGTTCTCCTTCTATCGACAAAGCACACCTATGACAAGCACAACGAGAATGAGAAGCCCGAAATCGTGGAATGCTACAATGCGACGAAGTCGGGAGTCGATAACCTAGACAAGTTGGTCCGTACTTACCGAAGCCAACGGAAGTGCCGGAGATGGCCCTACGGTGTGTTCATGGCACTGATGGATGTTGCTGTTATTGCAGCCATGAGAACAATGGCAGCTACGAACCATTACTCCTTCAAGATGGATCTTGGCTACGAGATGACCCTCCCTCTTGTTCTTCAACGTGCTACTCATTCTCGTCTAACCAACTCAATCAAAGTGGCCATGGAGTTGGTCGGTATCAAACCCAACATCTCGCAGCCTGCTGTCGACAGCAACCAGCAACGTCAACGCTGTCGGATCTGCTTGGATGAAGGTGTAAAGGAAAGGAAGACTCGCTTCAAATGTGCTGAGTGTCAAAAAGCCATCTGCATACAGCATGCAACAACCGTCTATTATTGTCCTGATTGTATGTGATACTTATGAACTTTCTCCATTACTCAGTAATGGAATACAGCAGCTGACTATTTCAATTATACTGGTACCTGGATGAATTGTGTTTTACATTATAATACGTACAGTATGTAGGCCTATAATTGATCCAACTGCTATCACTTTTTAGATAAGCCAGATAAACATATATTTCCACAGACTACATGGCATCACCTAAAACAGTTTCACAACATAGGCCTACTGTGGTAAGCATATAGGCCTAGTTATTAGCTGAAACTAGCTAAATGCAGAAGTGAAGTGATGATAAACCATGGTATTCTAAAATCCAATGTTCCTACAACCTTCACTATAGATGAATAGCGGTGCTTATCTTCAATTTTATTACGGGTCTGGACAGACCCGGGTTCATCATTTACCTAGTCTTACGTGAGGACATCATTTAACCGTTAGACCTTAAAATATATCGTTATCAGAACGAAAGTCAAGCCGATATATTCCATAAGCCACATAGCTTCACATATTCATACACAGCTTCACATATGTACCGTATCAATCGGGCCATCCAAAGCATGTCTTAAATAACATTCCACATAATTTAGCGTAACGAATAGCGATGATAGTATAGTAGAGGAACTACAGAATAATTTGCGAAAACTGAAATACCCAAATAAACTTATTAAGGATGCTATTAGAAAGGCCCTTGCTAATTCCGAAAATAATATATATGTAAAACAGAAAATGAGAATAGCAGCATAATTCCCTTCGTTACCAGATTTAATCCAAATAACCTTCATGTTTACCAGAAATTGATTAATCCTGTTACTGGCAGTCTTTACTTCATAGATCATTTTTCGAAATTTTACGAATCTTTCAGGCAAAGTAACCCTCTTCTGCAAATTCTTAGAACGGTTGATCAATCCAATATCGGTATATATAAATGCACTATCTCAAAATGTAAATGTTGCGACCATATTATAACGGACAAAGAAGTAAAATTCAGAATGGAAGACAACTCATACATCACCTTCAATATTCGATATAATTTCAATTGTTATTCAAGTAATCTCATTTATATGTTAACCCTATCAAGACTGCGGGGGGTACTCAACTTCCTTATACGGAAGTTGAATTTTTTGTGACTTTTAGTTTGTATGTATGTTAAAGTTTCAGTAAAAATTTGGGAAAAATTGACTCACTGTGAGGTCAGTTTTGAAGATCCTTTTAAAAGTACTTTTAGAAATTTGATTGTTTTCATTTAGAGTAGCATTGATTATTAATAAAATGTTTCTGTATCATATTTGGTAAAATCCAAAAATTTTAGCAGTTTTTTTGGAGTGATTCTTGTCTTTTGCTTTTTGTGGCCAAGATATAGGTCTATTGTCAATGTTCTACACACCATTCGTATGGTCTTCGTCTGCTCTAACCGAAAATGTCTTTCATTTTGAGCTTCATGCAGGATTTTTGGAATAAAAATTCATTTAAATTCAAAGACACTTCATTTTTGCATGTCCACGCGAAAAATACATTTTTTGGATTGCCGTACAACAAAGAAATACAGTATATATTCAATCAGACTTTGACTCAAGGATTTCCTATACCCTTAAATCAAAGAAATATCAAGAGTTGAGAAATCAAACTCATTGAAATCAGAGCTAGGCCGACATGTGTAGCTGTCCACAACTTTTTCCGTCATCACATCGACGCCTCCTAATTTGGATTGTCTGCATCAATTCAAACGAAACTTTACACGTGGAATTAACTGGTCTAAATTGATATCAAAAGTCGCTTAACCAATTCTTATTGATATTGCATCATTTTTCTTGAAAATTGCCACATTTTCTCTAAAAAAGTGACCACAATTCGCCATCACATCGACGGCTACTTATTGTGATCTCCTAACCAGAAGAAATGCTCAATGGATCTAATTTCTTCATGATAAATTGCCAGCCCGAAGAATTCCATAATATCAGAATTGGATCTGCCATTCGACCTTTTGACTTTGCTCTATGCTTCAAAAATAGCACAAACTGTCATCATATAGACACCGTCGATATTATGATTTTCAGCGTCGATGTAGTGATGGAAATTTAAGTCGCCATTCAATCTGCAATGCTTCACATGATAACCTGGGAAAATACTTGATGCACCAACGACGCAAAGTGCAGGGGGCCTACCGACGAAAAGTAGGCGCCGACTTTCCTGTTTCTACATCTACCCTTCGCAAACAGTTCCTGTGCATCAATCGAGTAGTGTGTAAGTTGCCCTCTTTTTATCTTTCAATCAACGTGTCGCTCCTTTCAAAGGAGAAAGTGGCAGAAGAAGGAATCGGATTATTGATCACAAACTCCGGTAAGATTTTTTACATATAATCTAAGTGAGGCATCAGAGTCTGAGAATGGCATAACAAGATAAGGAAAACCGAACTCACAGGAGAGATCAGACGCTGTCATGGCAGCTGGTATTAATGACTGCACCAATATCTTATATTCTGGCATTCGACTTTTTACGTAGGCTACCTAATTCATTTTAATACAATATATGTAACTGATATTTATATAGATGTCGATATTCTTTAAAAAGTCTCACTTAGCCTATATCAAATCTAGACCACATCTCTTCAAGCATGCAAGTAGGCTTAGAGCTTATTTGATCAAATCTCCATCGAAATTAACAACATAAGTTGTAATAATTCCAATACCCTGCGAATATCTTTTTCATGCTGCACTCAAATGCTATAGACCTAATGCCAGATATTGTCAATCGACACTTCAGCTGCATTTTGATATTATGCTATGGTGATACTGGCCATTCCTATGATGCCAGTAGAGTAAGTTAAGTAGGTATATCTTGATTGGCAATATGAACCATGACAATGAGCTTGAGCATGCCTTGCGCATTGTACATTATGGCATATTTTGCTGATGTATAGTATTTATGATTATTTATTTCTTTTGTATGTCTGATAGGCCTACATGTACGCTCATATTTTTCGTGTCTGTTTTTGAATAGGCCTAGACCTGGAAGCAGATGTCTCATCAGGCCCATTAAAATTCAGGTCTTTGTTGATTCTTTATCATCACATTATTAAAAGAGATTGTGAACAATTTCGTCGACAGAGTTTTATACGTTGAATGCTATGTAGGCCTGTCAGGCCTATCACGACTCCGTCTTATGAGGCAATCACGCTAAAGACGATTCATCAGACAGGCTGTCTAAAAAAAACCTGAACAAAACCTAAAATCCATCCATAAAGCAATCGAAAATTTCTCCTAGACCAACCCTAGATAAATTCTATAAACTAATAGCACAAAACTCATTCTCATTCTAGAGTAATTTTCGCGTAATCCGGATGATAAGAAGGTAGCAATTCGAAATCGATGTGGCCTAAATGGATTCTACCTATATCCTAGTCATAGCACTTATTCATGAGTATCCATACTCATCCTAAACTTAAACTTCAAGAAATGTAACTGTCAAAAGAATCTCATATAGTCTACAGGTACGAATGCATCAGTACGAACTTCCGTAAATCCTAAGACTTGAAAAGTCAATAAAATAAATTGGATGTGCACTATAAATTCATTATCAAGCAAAAACACATGCATGCATGCCAGCATTAATCTACGTAAGGGATGAGACCAGTGAAGACAGTTGTGTCGCCTCTATTTGACATTCTTTTTATCACAGCTAATTATTTCAAATAGGCCTGTTCTAGGCCTCCTCCAATTCATGATGCTGTAATGTGAATATAGGAGAATAGCTACAAAGTATACAAGTTAATGCATTCATTATGTTTTTAGCTATTAACTCTTGTCAAAAAATCAGTTTATGATGGCTGGAAACAGTTTCGAAACTTGAATTTAGAATCGTTTCTATTGCAAGCTATTTAGGCCTACTTGTATTGCATCTTAGGTCTAGATTGTCAGCTTACTGAATTCATCATGAATACTGTGAGATTTCAAATTGCGAGTACATGTCCTCAGCTTGACTACTAAAGCAAAAAAATTAAATAAAAGCATGCGTATGAGGATATTTATTAACTTTCGGTCATCACATCGACGCCTTCACATCAGAAATTCGGCTACAAATCATCTAATGGTAATTAGATTGTGGTTTAGCACACATAATGTATCTTACAGGAACCACATGCAACTATCAGGAGCAAAAGAAATCAAATTTTCGAGAATTTTTGTGAGTGGAGAAAAAAGTGGACCACTTTTGCTGGATTTTACCATTTACATAATATTTATGCATGTGAAATCAAAGAATGTTAATATACACATTCATCTTATCTCCCACAGAAAGTACATGTACATTGTACATGTATGATTGTGCATGCAATGTACATGTATATGTAGTATACATATATAGTGTATGCCTACATGTACATGCAGAAATGAAGTTTTGATGTGAATTTTTAGAGGTGAAGCCCACAGAATAATGCAAAATACATTTCACCATTCACCATTCTTTGCATTCGGGATGTCTTTAAAACGAATAAGTCAGTGGAACGAGACATTTGTAAAGATAGAGAAATGTAGTAACACATGAAAATACATCATTTGCGTTCAAATTTCAAATTGCTATTTATAGCACAAAAATTAACGTAGAATATTATGCTTGCAACACCATATAGATATGCTTGATTAAAAGTTTGCAGAAATACTTTAGTTATAATGAACAATTTTTGAAGAGTCAAAAATATGCATCGATTCATAAAAAATGAAAAAAATTGAAAATACAAATTTCAAATTTATATTTTTGGTATGAAGGTCTTCGAATAATGCAAAGCAGGTGTTACCATTCGAAAGTGGAGACTCGAAGTACACATATACAATTGTATACGTTTATAATTAATGCATATGAATACTGTTTGTAGACACTTTGTGCCCCCCCATCCCGGTCCTACGACCATAAAAATCGCACGGTCCTGATAGGGTTAAAATGTAATGGATGTGAAAAATTCTACATCGGACAGACCAATGACATCCTACGTAATCGCACAACAGTCCATCGTCGACAAATTACGACCAAAATCTATGCATCCTCAACGTGAACAAACACATGCGAGATTGTTTTCGACACATAGATATAAAGTTCCTCATTATTCCATTCTACCAAATGAATGCTAGCGACACGAAGGCGGACAGGGAAGGTAAAGAGAAACACTTTATAGGAAAATTCAAACCTCCACTGAACTGACATTGATCTCCACTCATTTCTACATTGATCTCATGATTTCATTGATTTCAGTTATTTTGGTGTCTAAAGATGTGATGGAATAAATCACAGAAACCGGCAACTCCACTTCTTCTGACAACTTTTTCTGTTTTCATCAACTTATTAATGATATTATTGACCATCTCTATCACTTTTTCAATTGACACTGCATGTATATCTATAAATACGGTTCACAATTAACCAGAATCATTTTAAGGAAAAAGAAAACGAGGATATATCAACATATACTGGAAAGTTTTCGACAAAAATCTTTTTCAATCCAAATATAACAGCAATCTTAAACCAAGCAAAAAGGAAAGAAGGAATCTAATCTAAGTCATCATACCTAAAATCTAAGCGCTGATACAAAAAGCAGATACTATGTAAAGATGGACAAGATATCCAGACAGGGACGCCGGCACGACTTTAGGGCAGGTGTTGCATCGATCGAAAGTAGGGCACTTTTGGGGTATTATATTCCATCCTTTTACCCCGATACCTAGTGCTTAACGTTCTAATAAGTCTAACTTAATTTGTATAGGCCCATCCAAAGACCTATTAACTTTCGATTGATAACTATTCCATGCTCATCGGAATCATCGAACAATTTTCTTTGCTGAAAGTTGACTTGAGTAACGCTTTCAACTGTATATCTCGACAATCAGTAATTGACGCATGTGAAGAACATTTTCCTGAGATTCTCCCGTTTATCATGTCGTGTTACGGATGTCATCCATCACTGTACCACAACTTAGGAATACTGTCATCAGCTTGTGGTGTGCAACAAGGTGATCCGCTCGATCCTTTCCTTTTCTCCTTAGCTCTAAATTACATCGTACAGAAGATTCAAAACCAAATACCTGGCCTTTTACTTCATATGTGGTACCTTGATGACGGTGTCTTTTGTGGAAATCGAGATGATATACATAAAGTCTTGCTCTCATTGGACATACATTCGTCTCCAATTGGCCTATCTGTGAATTTGAAGAAATGTGAGCTGTTCTCAAAAGGTGATTTGAGTATGTTTTCTCCTATTATTCCGAGGAGTAATAAACCTAATATTATCATTCTTGGTGTGCCAATCGGTGATCAATGCCTTACATCAACTTTTATTGCTTCTCGTCGTGAAAAAGCAGAAGTCCTTCAAAAATTGCCGACTTGAAGATCCCCAAGCTCCATTAATGCTGCTTCGGTCATGCTCCGGATTCTGTAAACTCGCAAACATTGCTCGAGGTACTCCACCTTCATTGGCATCAACTTGTTTGAAAGAATTTGACAATGATATTCGTCGAGCTATGGAAGAAATCGCAGGAATCCAGCTTTCTGACACGTCATGGTCACAGGCACGCTTGAGCTTCAATTTTGGAGGTTTGGGTCTGAGATCTCATTCCGACCATTCAGCTGCTTCATTCATTGCATCTTACGTCTCCGCAACTCAAGAGCCATCCCAACACTTGTGCGAAGCTGTAAATGAATTTAAGAGCAATGTGCAATCATCTAAATGTTTCGTCCGTTTTCCATCAGAGACCCAAGCAGCATGTGCTATCACAAGCAGTTGACAAATCAAAATTTAACGAGCTCTACCACTGCCTACCTCCAGCCCACCAAGTTCGCCTTCTTGCTATATCAACAAAAGATACATCCTGTTGGCTAAGAGTGTTTCCTTCATATGGTCTTGGGCTCCACCTTGAAGCCAATGAAATGCAAGTATTATTGAAATGGTGGCTTGGACTTCCAGTTTTCCGGAAGCAGCATTATGTCCTACTTGCCCGAAAGGAAGAAACCAAGTTTTGGATCCCTTGGGACATCATGCACTTACTTGCCATTCTGGTCCTAGTGCTGTTCGCCGTCACAACGAGTTGAGAGACTGCCTTTTTTTAAAAAGTTTTAGACATTTTAGGATATAAAAATTTTCTTTTAAATCGTATTTTGTACCTATTGAAAATTAACTAGTCATTAGCTTGTTTTTTTTAATTTTGTTACCTTGACGCACTTTGCTACGTTGAATTGTTTTTGCAGCACGTCTTGAGTTGAAGGTGGATTATATCCCCGCCTCTTGACCTCTACTGGCTGGACTCTGTCCTTCTTTCAAATGCCTGAGGTACATTTCAGTCAATAGTGACGGTATTTTTTTTTTTTTGATAGATGCTAATCTTTCCTTATTATAAATATAACTTTTGAGGCTGTGCATCTTAAATGTACAGGACCGCGCTTGGTCGGGTTTGAGCGTCCAGGATGAAGCGGTCGAAACGCGATCGTCCTGACCAGGTTCCTGTTGATGACCTCATTAAAAATAGTCAAATAATTTGTATGCATATTTTGTAGAATTTTATTTCACGTTTTAGCTTAAGGAACTAACATTAATTCTCTTACACATTTGGTAGATTTTAGATAGCGTAATCCCGCTGTGTTAGCTAGATCTGGTATTTTGATTGGAAACAGACCTGTCCTCTTATCATCTGAGTGGGCAGACTGTTAAATAGGATCTTTTCAATATATGAGTGATAAACATAATTTTGAACAGAACGACTTACTCGCCAATTCATTACATATGAGGAGAGGAGAAGCGTTGTTTGTCCTTCTAGTAAGCATTTTTAAAAAGTTTTAGACATTTTAGGATATAAAAATTTTCTTTTAAATCGTATTTTGTACCTATTGAAAATTAACTAGTTATTAGCTTGTTTTTTTTTAAATTTTGTTACCTTCACGCACTTTGCTACGTTGAATCATTAGGTATTGCCAACTGGCTCACTTGGCACCTCAGTTGGAGAAAGGTGGTAACTTGGGGCATGATCAGAAACGTCCGGCTGATATTCTCTTGCCTTCATGGCACCTTGGTCGTTCAGCGGCGCTTGATCTCACGGTGACTCATTCTAACTCATTGTTGTCAGCGAGAGTCACCGCAGAGTCTGCTCCTGATTTGGCTGAGGACAGGAAGAAAAATGAAAACTACTCGAAGTGTGCTGAACTGGGGTGGCACTGTGAGCCGTTAGCAGTTTCCGTTTACGGCACTTGGGGCAAGAATGCTCGGTCAGTCTTCCAAAGAATTGCCTCTCGCCCATCCCTTCAAACCGTGTCCTCACGTGATGGAATAGACAGAGGTATTCATGGAAGACTGACTCTTTGTTTACAGCGTGAGTAGTAAGTGAAACTCCACTTCTGGATAGCGCAAGATGGCCGCCATTGAAAAATGGTCGCTGACGTCCCCCCCTCTGGAACGACAGGTCTGTCGTGGTGTGCCGGCCAGGTTGGTCCAGGTTCTATGACGGCCCCCCCCCTCCCTTCGATAAACGCCAGAGTGTCGTGGTGGACTTGGGCGACCGCCAGGTTTTGTCTTGAAGCTATAGTGTGTGATGATTTTCGTGAAATCTGATGAATGTTGGGTTGAAAATGGGATGTTTCGAGTGGAAGCAGTGCTCGGATGGGAAAACGGAGGCCAGATTCGGATTCAGCGTGAAATTCTGCATCTGTATGGTGAATTTGAAAGCAATCGGAGAGAAAAAATTTTCGCTGACGTCCCCCCCCTCGGGAGAGCTAGCTTCGATCTTGGCTTCCAGTGGACGGATTTTGTCGTGCAATAGCTCGTTTGAAAGCTAAGAGTGAGACAAATTCACTGAAAGATACGGCTTGTTCATATCTGTCTTCGTTTAGATGTGAGACGTCATTTAAGATTTTGGGAGATTGGCGAAAAACGACAGAGTTAGAATTTTGGACGTTTTGGGCTGTAGCTTCAAAACGAAGCATCGGATGGGAAAACGGATTTCAGATTTGGAATCAGCGTCAAATTCTCTATCAACATGGTGAGTTTCAAGTCAATCGGAGAGAAAAAATTTTCAACATTTTTCGAAAAAACGACAGAGTTAGAATTTTGGACGTTTTGGGCTGTAGCGCCAAAACGAGGCATCGGATGGGAAAACGGAGGCCAGATTCGGATTCAGCGTGAAATTCTGCATCTGTATGGTGAATTTGAAAGCAATCGGAGAGAAAAAATTTTCGCTGACGTCCCCCCCCTCGGGAGAGCTAGCTTCGATCTTGGCTTCCAGTGGACGGATTTTGTCGTGCAATAGCTCGTTTGAAAGCTAAGAGTGAGACAAATTCACTGAAAGATACGGCTTGTTCATATCTGTCTTCGTTTAGATGTGAGACGTCATTTAAGATTTTGGGAGATTGGCGAAAAACGACAGAGTTAGAATTTTGGACGTTTTGGGCTGTAGCTTCAAAACGAAGCATCGGATGGGAAAACGGATTTCAGATTTGGAATCAGCGTCAAATTCTCTATCAACATGGTGAGTTTCAAGTCAATCGGAGAGAAAAAATTTTCAACATTTTTCGAAAAAACGACAGAGTTAGAATTTTGGACGTTTTGGGCTGTAGCGCCAAAACGAGGCATCGGATGGGAAAACGGAGGCCAGATTCGGATTCAGCGTGAAATTCTGCATCTGTATGGTGAATTTGAAAGCAATCGGAGAGAAAAAATTTTCGCTGACGTCCCCCCCCTCGGGAGAGCTAGCTTCGATCTTGGCTTCCAGTGGACGGATTTTGTCGTGCAATAGCTCGTTTGAAAGCTAAGAGTGAGACAAATTCACTGAAAGATACGGCTTGTTCATATCTGTCTTCGTTTAGATGTGAGACGTCATTTAAGATTTTGGGAGATTGGCGAAAAACGACAGAGTTAGAATTTTGGACGTTTTGGGCTGTAGCTTCAAAACGAAGCATCGGATGGGAAAACGGATTTCAGATTTGGAATCAGCGTCAAATTCTCTATCAACATGGTGAGTTTCAAGTCAATCGGAGAGAAAAAATTTTCAACATTTTTCGAAAAAACGACAGAGTTAGAATTTTGGACGTTTTGGGCTGTAGCGCCAAAACGAGGCATCGGATGGGAAAACGGAGGCCAGATTCGGATTCAGCGTGAAATTCTGCATCTGTATGGTGAATTTGAAAGCAATCGGAGAGAAAAAATTTTCGCTGACGTCCCCCCCCTCGGGAGAGCTAGCTTCGATCTTGGCTTCCAGTGGACGGATTTTGTCGTGCAATAGCTCGTTTGAAAGCTAAGAGTGAGACAAATTCACTGAAAGATACGGCTTGTTCATATCTGTCTTCGTTTAGATGTGAGACGTCATTTAAGATTTTGGGAGATTGGCGAAAAACGACAGAGTTAGAATTTTGGACGTTTTGGGCTGTAGCTTCAAAACGAAGCATCGGATGGGAAAACGGATTTCAGATTTGGAATCAGCGTCAAATTCTCTATCAACATGGTGAGTTTCAAGTCAATCGGAGAGAAAAAATTTTCAACATTTTTCGAAAAAACGACAGAGTTAGAATTTTGGACGTTTTGGGCTGTAGCGCCAAAACGAGGCATCGGATGGGAAAACGGAGGCCAGATTCGGATTCAGCGTGAAATTCTGCATCTGTATGGTGAATTTGAAAGCAATCGGAGAGAAAAAATTTTCGCTGACGTCCCCCCCCTCGGGAGAGCTAGCTTCGATCTTGGCTTCCAGTGGACGGATTTTGTCGTGCAATAGCTCGTTTGAAAGCTAAGAGTGAGACAAATTCACTGAAAGATACGGCTTGTTCATATCTGTCTTCGTTTAGATGTGAGACGTCATTTAAGATTTTGGGAGATTGGCGAAAAACGACAGAGTTAGAATTTTGGACGTTTTGGGCTGTAGCTTCAAAACGAAGCATCGGATGGGAAAACGGATTTCAGATTTGGAATCAGCGTCAAATTCTCTATCAACATGGTGAGTTTCAAGTCAATCGGAGAGAAAAAATTTTCAACATTTTTCGAAAAAACGACAGAGTTAGAATTTTGGACGTTTTGGGCTGTAGCGCCAAAACGAGGCATCGGATGGGAAAACGGAGGCCAGATTCGGATTCAGCGTGAAATTCTGCATCTGTATGGTGAATTTGAAAGCAATCGGAGAGAAAAAATTTTCGCTGACGTCCCCCCCCTCGGGAGAGCTAGCTTCGATCTTGGCTTCCAGTGGACGGATTTTGTCGTGCAATAGCTCGTTTGAAAGCTAAGAGTGAGACAAATTCACTGAAAGATACGGCTTGTTCATATCTGTCTTCGTTTAGATGTGAGACGTCATTTAAGATTTTGGGAGATTGGCGAAAAACGACAGAGTTAGAATTTTGGACGTTTTGGGCTGTAGCGCCAAAACGAGGCATCGGATGGGAAAACGGAGGCCAGATTCGGATTCAGCGTGAAATTCTGCATCTGTATGGTGAATTTGAAAGCAATCGGAGAGAAAAAATTTTCGCTGACGTCCCCCCCCTCGGGAGAGCTAGCTTCGATCTTGGCTTCCAGTGGACGGATTTTGTCGTGCAATAGCTCGTTTGAAAGCTAAGAGTGAGACAAATTCACTGAAAGATACGGCTTGTTCATATCTGTCTTCGTTTAGATGTGAGACGTCATTTAAGATTTTGGGAGATTGGCGAAAAACGACAGAGTTAGAATTTTGGACGTTTTGGGCTGTAGCTTCAAAACGAAGCATCGGATGGGAAAACGGATTTCAGATTTGGAATCAGCGTCAAATTCTCTATCAACATGGTGAGTTTCAAGTCAATCGGAGAGAAAAAATTTTCAACATTTTTCGAAAAAACGACAGAGTTAGAATTTTGGACGTTTTGGGCTGTAGCGCCAAAACGAGGCATCGGATGGGAAAACGGAGGCCAGATTCGGATTCAGCGTGAAATTCTGCATCTGTATGGTGAATTTGAAAGCAATCGGAGAGAAAAAATTTTCGCTGACGTCCCCCCCCTCGGGAGAGCTAGCTTCGATCTTGGCTTCCAGTGGACGGATTTTGTCGTGCAATAGCTCGTTTGAAAGCTAAGAGTGAGACAAATTCACTGAAAGATACGGCTTGTTCATATCTGTCTTCGTTTAGATGTGAGACGTCATTTAAGATTTTGGGAGATTGGCGAAAAACGACAGAGTTAGAATTTTGGACGTTTTGGGCTGTAGCTTCAAAACGAAGCATCGGATGGGAAAACGGATTTCAGATTTGGAATCAGCGTCAAATTCTCTATCAACATGGTGAGTTTCAAGTCAATCGGAGAGAAAAAATTTTCAACATTTTTCGAAAAAACGACAGAGTTAGAATTTTGGACGTTTTGGGCTGTAGCGCCAAAACGAGGCATCGGATGGGAAAACGGAGGCCAGATTCGGATTCAGCGTGAAATTCTGCATCTGTATGGTGAATTTGAAAGCAATCGGAGAGAAAAAATTTTCGCTGACGTCCCCCCCCTCGGGAGAGCTAGCTTCGATCTTGGCTTCCAGTGGACGGATTTTGTCGTGCAATAGCTCGTTTGAAAGCTAAGAGTGAGACAAATTCACTGAAAGATACGGCTTGTTCATATCTGTCTTCGTTTAGATGTGAGACGTCATTTAAGATTTTGGGAGATTGGCGAAAAACGACAGAGTTAGAATTTTGGACGTTTTGGGCTGTAGCTTCAAAACGAAGCATCGGATGGGAAAACGGATTTCAGATTTGGAATCAGCGTCAAATTCTCTATCAACATGGTGAGTTTCAAGTCAATCGGAGAGAAAAAATTTTCAACATTTTTCGAAAAAACGACAGAGTTAGAATTTTGGACGTTTTGGGCTGTAGCGCCAAAACGAGGCATCGGATGGGAAAACGGAGGCCAGATTCGGATTCAGCGTGAAATTCTGCATCTGTATGGTGAATTTGAAAGCAATCGGAGAGAAAAAATTTTCGCTGACGTCCCCCCCCTCGGGAGAGCTAGCTTCGATCTTGGCTTCCAGTGGACGGATTTTGTCGTGCAATAGCTCGTTTGAAAGCTAAGAGTGAGACAAATTCACTGAAAGATACGGCTTGTTCATATCTGTCTTCGTTTAGATGTGAGACGTCATTTAAGATTTTGGGAGATTGGCGAAAAACGACAGAGTTAGAATTTTGGACGTTTTGGGCTGTAGCTTCAAAACGAAGCATCGGATGGGAAAACGGATTTCAGATTTGGAATCAGCGTCAAATTCTCTATCAACATGGTGAGTTTCAAGTCAATCGGAGAGAAAAAATTTTCAACATTTTTCGAAAAAACGACAGAGTTAGAATTTTGGACGTTTTGGGCTGTAGCGCCAAAACGAGGCATCGGATGGGAAAACGGAGGCCAGATTCGGATTCAGCGTGAAATTCTGCATCTGTATGGTGAATTTGAAAGCAATCGGAGAGAAAAAATTTTCGCTGACGTCCCCCCCCTCGGGAGAGCTAGCTTCGATCTTGGCTTCCAGTGGACGGATTTTGTCGTGCAATAGCTCGTTTGAAAGCTAAGAGTGAGACAAATTCACTGAAAGATACGGCTTGTTCATATCTGTCTTCGTTTAGATGTGAGACGTCATTTAAGATTTTGGGAGATTGGCGAAAAACGACAGAGTTAGAATTTTGGACGTTTTGGGCTGTAGCTTCAAAACGAAGCATCGGATGGGAAAACGGATTTCAGATTTGGAATCAGCGTCAAATTCTCTATCAACATGGTGAGTTTCAAGTCAATCGGAGAGAAAAAATTTTCAACATTTTTCGAAAAAACGACAGAGTTAGAATTTTGGACGTTTTGGGCTGTAGCGCCAAAACGAGGCATCGGATGGGAAAACGGAGGCCAGATTCGGATTCAGCGTGAAATTCTGCATCTGTATGGTGAATTTGAAAGCAATCGGAGAGAAAAAATTTTCGCTGACGTCCCCCCCCTCGGGAGAGCTAGCTTCGATCTTGGCTTCCAGTGGACGGATTTTGTCGTGCAATAGCTCGTTTGAAAGCTAAGAGTGAGACAAATTCACTGAAAGATACGGCTTGTTCATATCTGTCTTCGTTTAGATGTGAGACGTCATTTAAGATTTTGGGAGATTGGCGAAAAACGACAGAGTTAGAATTTTGGACGTTTTGGGCTGTAGCTTCAAAACGAAGCATCGGATGGGAAAACGGATTTCAGATTTGGAATCAGCGTCAAATTCTCTATCAACATGGTGAGTTTCAAGTCAATCGGAGAGAAAAAATTTTCAACATTTTTCGAAAAAACGACAGAGTTAGAATTTTGGACGTTTTGGGCTGTAGCGCCAAAACGAGGCATCGGATGGGAAAACGGAGGCCAGATTCGGATTCAGCGTGAAATTCTGCATCTGTATGGTGAATTTGAAAGCAATCGGAGAGAAAAAATTTTCGCTGACGTCCCCCCCCTCGGGAGAGCTAGCTTCGATCTTGGCTTCCAGTGGACGGATTTTGTCGTGCAATAGCTCGTTTGAAAGCTAAGAGTGAGACAAATTCACTGAAAGATACGGCTTGTTCATATCTGTCTTCGTTTAGATGTGAGACGTCATTTAAGATTTTGGGAGATTGGCGAAAAACGACAGAGTTAGAATTTTGGACGTTTTGGGCTGTAGCTTCAAAACGAAGCATCGGATGGGAAAACGGATTTCAGATTTGGAATCAGCGTCAAATTCTCTATCAACATGGTGAGTTTCAAGTCAATCGGAGAGAAAAAATTTTCAACATTTTTCGAAAAAACGACAGAGTTAGAATTTTGGACGTTTTGGGCTGTAGCGCCAAAACGAGGCATCGGATGGGAAAACGGAGGCCAGATTCGGATTCAGCGTGAAATTCTGCATCTGTATGGTGAATTTGAAAGCAATCGGAGAGAAAAAATTTTCGCTGACGTCCCCCCCCTCGGGAGAGCTAGCTTCGATCTTGGCTTCCAGTGGACGGATTTTGTCGTGCAATAGCTCGTTTGAAAGCTAAGAGTGAGACAAATTCACTGAAAGATACGGCTTGTTCATATCTGTCTTCGTTTAGATGTGAGACGTCATTTAAGATTTTGGGAGATTGGCGAAAAACGACAGAGTTAGAATTTTGGACGTTTTGGGCTGTAGCTTCAAAACGAAGCATCGGATGGGAAAACGGATTTCAGATTTGGAATCAGCGTCAAATTCTCTATCAACATGGTGAGTTTCAAGTCAATCGGAGAGAAAAAATTTTCAACATTTTTCGAAAAAACGACAGAGTTAGAATTTTGGACGTTTTGGGCTGTAGCGCCAAAACGAGGCATCGGATGGGAAAACGGAGGCCAGATTCGGATTCAGCGTGAAATTCTGCATCTGTATGGTGAATTTGAAAGCAATCGGAGAGAAAAAATTTTCGCTGACGTCCCCCCCCTCGGGAGAGCTAGCTTCGATCTTGGCTTCCAGTGGACGGATTTTGTCGTGCAATAGCTCGTTTGAAAGCTAAGAGTGAGACAAATTCACTGAAAGATACGGCTTGTTCATATCTGTCTTCGTTTAGATGTGAGACGTCATTTAAGATTTTGGGAGATTGGCGAAAAACGACAGAGTTAGAATTTTGGACGTTTTGGGCTGTAGCTTCAAAACGAAGCATCGGATGGGAAAACGGATTTCAGATTTGGAATCAGCGTCAAATTCTCTATCAACATGGTGAGTTTCAAGTCAATCGGAGAGAAAAAATTTTCAACATTTTTCGAAAAAACGACAGAGTTAGAATTTTGGACGTTTTGGGCTGTAGCGCCAAAACGAGGCATCGGATGGGAAAACGGAGGCCAGATTCGGATTCAGCGTGAAATTCTGCATCTGTATGGTGAATTTGAAAGCAATCGGAGAGAAAAAATTTTCGCTGACGTCCCCCCCCTCGGGAGAGCTAGCTTCGATCTTGGCTTCCAGTGGACGGATTTTGTCGTGCAATAGCTCGTTTGAAAGCTAAGAGTGAGACAAATTCACTGAAAGATACGGCTTGTTCATATCTGTCTTCGTTTAGATGTGAGACGTCATTTAAGATTTTGGGAGATTGGCGAAAAACGACAGAGTTAGAATTTTGGACGTTTTGGGCTGTAGCTTCAAAACGAAGCATCGGATGGGAAAACGGATTTCAGATTTGGAATCAGCGTCAAATTCTCTATCAACATGGTGAGTTTCAAGTCAATCGGAGAGAAAAAATTTTCAACATTTTTCGAAAAAACGACAGAGTTAGAATTTTGGACGTTTTGGGCTGTAGCGCCAAAACGAGGCATCGGATGGGAAAACGGAGGCCAGATTCGGATTCAGCGTGAAATTCTGCATCTGTATGGTGAATTTGAAAGCAATCGGAGAGAAAAAATTTTCGCTGACGTCCCCCCCCTCGGGAGAGCTAGCTTCGATCTTGGCTTCCAGTGGACGGATTTTGTCGTGCAATAGCTCGTTTGAAAGCTAAGAGTGAGACAAATTCACTGAAAGATACGGCTTGTTCATATCTGTCTTCGTTTAGATGTGAGACGTCATTTAAGATTTTGGGAGATTGGCGAAAAACGACAGAGTTAGAATTTTGGACGTTTTGGGCTGTAGCTTCAAAACGAAGCATCGGATGGGAAAACGGATTTCAGATTTGGAATCAGCGTCAAATTCTCTATCAACATGGTGAGTTTCAAGTCAATCGGAGAGAAAAAATTTTCAACATTTTTCGAAAAAACGACAGAGTTAGAATTTTGGACGTTTTGGGCTGTAGCGCCAAAACGAGGCATCGGATGGGAAAACGGAGGCCAGATTCGGATTCAGCGTGAAATTCTGCATCTGTATGGTGAATTTGAAAGCAATCGGAGAGAAAAAATTTTCGCTGACGTCCCCCCCCTCGGGAGAGCTAGCTTCGATCTTGGCTTCCAGTGGACGGATTTTGTCGTGCAATAGCTCGTTTGAAAGCTAAGAGTGAGACAAATTCACTGAAAGATACGGCTTGTTCATATCTGTCTTCGTTTAGATGTGAGACGTCATTTAAGATTTTGGGAGATTGGCGAAAAACGACAGAGTTAGAATTTTGGACGTTTTGGGCTGTAGCTTCAAAACGAAGCATCGGATGGGAAAACGGATTTCAGATTTGGAATCAGCGTCAAATTCTCTATCAACATGGTGAGTTTCAAGTCAATCGGAGAGAAAAAATTTTCAACATTTTTCGAAAAAACGACAGAGTTAGAATTTTGGACGTTTTGGGCTGTAGCGCCAAAACGAGGCATCGGATGGGAAAACGGAGGCCAGATTCGGATTCAGCGTGAAATTCTGCATCTGTATGGTGAATTTGAAAGCAATCGGAGAGAAAAAATTTTCGCTGACGTCCCCCCCCTCGGGAGAGCTAGCTTCGATCTTGGCTTCCAGTGGACGGATTTTGTCGTGCAATAGCTCGTTTGAAAGCTAAGAGTGAGACAAATTCACTGAAAGATACGGCTTGTTCATATCTGTCTTCGTTTAGATGTGAGACGTCATTTAAGATTTTGGGAGATTGGCGAAAAACGACAGAGTTAGAATTTTGGACGTTTTGGGCTGTAGCTTCAAAACGAAGCATCGGATGGGAAAACGGATTTCAGATTTGGAATCAGCGTCAAATTCTCTATCAACATGGTGAGTTTCAAGTCAATCGGAGAGAAAAAATTTTCAACATTTTTCGAAAAAACGACAGAGTTAGAATTTTGGACGTTTTGGGCTGTAGCGCCAAAACGAGGCATCGGATGGGAAAACGGAGGCCAGATTCGGATTCAGCGTGAAATTCTGCATCTGTATGGTGAATTTGAAAGCAATCGGAGAGAAAAAATTTTCGCTGACGTCCCCCCCCTCGGGAGAGCTAGCTTCGATCTTGGCTTCCAGTGGACGGATTTTGTCGTGCAATAGCTCGTTTGAAAGCTAAGAGTGAGACAAATTCACTGAAAGATACGGCTTGTTCATATCTGTCTTCGTTTAGATGTGAGACGTCATTTAAGATTTTGGGAGATTGGCGAAAAACGACAGAGTTAGAATTTTGGACGTTTTGGGCTGTAGCTTCAAAACGAAGCATCGGATGGGAAAACGGATTTCAGATTTGGAATCAGCGTCAAATTCTCTATCAACATGGTGAGTTTCAAGTCAATCGGAGAGAAAAAATTTTCAACATTTTTCGAAAAAACGACAGAGTTAGAATTTTGGACGTTTTGGGCTGTAGCTTCAAAACGAAGCATCGGATGGGAAAACGGATTTCAGATTTGGAATCAGCGTCAAATTCTCTATCAACATGGTGAGTTTCAAGTCAATCGGAGAGAAAAAATTTTCAACATTTTTCGAAAAAACGACAGAGTTAGAATTTTGGACGTTTTGGGCTGTAGCGCCAAAACGAGGCATCGGATGGGAAAACGGAGGCCAGATTCGGATTCAGCGTGAAATTCTGCATCTGTATGGTGAATTTGAAAGCAATCGGAGAGAAAAAATTTTCGCTGACGTCCCCCCCCTCGGGAGAGCTAGCTTCGATCTTGGCTTCCAGTGGACGGATTTTGTCGTGCAATAGCTCGTTTGAAAGCTAAGAGTGAGACAAATTCACTGAAAGATACGGCTTGTTCATATCTGTCTTCGTTTAGATGTGAGACGTCATTTAAGATTTTGGGAGATTGGCGAAAAACGACAGAGTTAGAATTTTGGACGTTTTGGGCTGTAGCTTCAAAACGAAGCATCGGATGGGAAAACGGATTTCAGATTTGGAATCAGCGTCAAATTCTCTATCAACATGGTGAGTTTCAAGTCAATCGGAGAGAAAAAATTTTCAACATTTTTCGAAAAAACGACAGAGTTAGAATTTTGGACGTTTTGGGCTGTAGCGCCAAAACGAGGCATCGGATGGGAAAACGGAGGCCAGATTCGGATTCAGCGTGAAATTCTGCATCTGTATGGTGAATTTGAAAGCAATCGGAGAGAAAAAATTTTCGCTGACGTCCCCCCCCTCGGGAGAGCTAGCTTCGATCTTGGCTTCCAGTGGACGGATTTTGTCGTGCAATAGCTCGTTTGAAAGCTAAGAGTGAGACAAATTCACTGAAAGATACGGCTTGTTCATATCTGTCTTCGTTTAGATGTGAGACGTCATTTAAGATTTTGGGAGATTGGCGAAAAACGACAGAGTTAGAATTTTGGACGTTTTGGGCTGTAGCTTCAAAACGAAGCATCGGATGGGAAAACGGATTTCAGATTTGGAATCAGCGTCAAATTCTCTATCAACATGGTGAGTTTCAAGTCAATCGGAGAGAAAAAATTTTCAACATTTTTCGAAAAAACGACAGAGTTAGAATTTTGGACGTTTTGGGCTGTAGCGCCAAAACGAGGCATCGGATGGGAAAACGGAGGCCAGATTCGGATTCAGCGTGAAATTCTGCATCTGTATGGTGAATTTGAAAGCAATCGGAGAGAAAAAATTTTCGCTGACGTCCCCCCCCTCGGGAGAGCTAGCTTCGATCTTGGCTTCCAGTGGACGGATTTTGTCGTGCAATAGCTCGTTTGAAAGCTAAGAGTGAGACAAATTCACTGAAAGATACGGCTTGTTCATATCTGTCTTCGTTTAGATGTGAGACGTCATTTAAGATTTTGGGAGATTGGCGAAAAACGACAGAGTTAGAATTTTGGACGTTTTGGGCTGTAGCTTCAAAACGAAGCATCGGATGGGAAAACGGATTTCAGATTTGGAATCAGCGTCAAATTCTCTATCAACATGGTGAGTTTCAAGTCAATCGGAGAGAAAAAATTTTCAACATTTTTCGAAAAAACGACAGAGTTAGAATTTTGGACGTTTTGGGCTGTAGCGCCAAAACGAGGCATCGGATGGGAAAACGGAGGCCAGATTCGGATTCAGCGTGAAATTCTGCATCTGTATGGTGAATTTGAAAGCAATCGGAGAGAAAAAATTTTCGCTGACGTCCCCCCCCTCGGGAGAGCTAGCTTCGATCTTGGCTTCCAGTGGACGGATTTTGTCGTGCAATAGCTCGTTTGAAAGCTAAGAGTGAGACAAATTCACTGAAAGATACGGCTTGTTCATATCTGTCTTCGTTTAGATGTGAGACGTCATTTAAGATTTTGGGAGATTGGCGAAAAACGACAGAGTTAGAATTTTGGACGTTTTGGGCTGTAGCTTCAAAACGAAGCATCGGATGGGAAAACGGATTTCAGATTTGGAATCAGCGTCAAATTCTCTATCAACATGGTGAGTTTCAAGTCAATCGGAGAGAAAAAATTTTCAACATTTTTCGAAAAAACGACAGAGTTAGAATTTTGGACGTTTTGGGCTGTAGCGCCAAAACGAGGCATCGGATGGGAAAACGGAGGCCAGATTCGGATTCAGCGTGAAATTCTGCATCTGTATGGTGAATTTGAAAGCAATCGGAGAGAAAAAATTTTCGCTGACGTCCCCCCCCTCGGGAGAGCTAGCTTCGATCTTGGCTTCCAGTGGACGGATTTTGTCGTGCAATAGCTCGTTTGAAAGCTAAGAGTGAGACAAATTCACTGAAAGATACGGCTTGTTCATATCTGTCTTCGTTTAGATGTGAGACGTCATTTAAGATTTTGGGAGATTGGCGAAAAACGACAGAGTTAGAATTTTGGACGTTTTGGGCTGTAGCTTCAAAACGAAGCATCGGATGGGAAAAC
>CAJQUW010017023.1:0-147665 GCA_907163375.1 Prostheceraeus crozeri
TCTACTGCAATTCATTTCTCATCAATATGTGAAAAATCTTTCTTCCCAATTGATTTGCGATCTTATTTAAATCGATATTTGTCGTGGTTTGTTTGCCGTATATTTTTACGAAGTCTCTAATGTTACTCATTTTATAATAAAAGAATTTCTTATAGGGACCCCCTAGATTTAAAAAACTGTCTCATAATGATGACTTACCTTACTACTTATTCGATTTTGAAATGATTATATTATAATTATTCTAATCTACATTGTTTTGCATATTTCCATTTTCTTCATGAACTTTATTTGTTAATATGTTTCATCGTTAAAATGATTGTTTAAAATTGCTATAACAACTAACCCGCATATCGCCGTTTATGCGTTCTAAATTTAGAAGAAGATTAGAAGCTTTTATTGTCACTGCACTCTTATCTGCTTAAACTATTCATTACTTCACAGTGCGAAGTACTTTTAATCAATACAAGAGAGGAAACGTTAAATGAATTTTGCAAATGGATTTCTAAAACTGAATTTGAAAAACAGATTTTGAAAACAGATATTGAGAACTGATTCTGAAAATAATTTACGTAGGGGTAAATTGAAATGTCAAAAGTTCACGCACGCGTAAAATGAAATGTCGAAAGTTTACCGATGGGTAAATTGAAATGACAAGAGATTCCAGAAACTCTTCTATGTTTTTCATATTATAAAAAAAATATTCTTATAGGGACCCCTAGATTAAAAAACTGTCTCATAATGATGACTTTCCTTATTACTTATTCGATTTTGAAATGACTTAATTTAATCTAAATTAAAAAAGTTACATTGCTTAACAGATGTATGTTTTGATTAGATGATTTGATTTAGATGATTTTTAATGTACTTCCCAAAATGAATTAGAATAAATCTGAGTTTTAGATAGTTCTTGAATCACTGCTTGCTTACTTGCTTTTCAGATGTAGTTGTCCACAAAATAATTTGTCTTGAATGGCTTGCAATTGTGATGTCTCTTCATCTTGAGTTGATAATGTTCCTGGTTGTAGATTTAAAACAATTTGACTGGATTTCATTGTCTTATTATAATAATCCGTTTTATGTCGTTCATCAAGAGAACGTTTCATTCTCGGCGTTTGACGCTTCACAATAAGAATTGCTTTTATTGACCCCCATATGTGTTCTAAATTCACAAGAAGAATTGCTTTTTATTGCTATCCTTATGTGTTTAGCCTATTCATGACTTCACAATGGGAAGTACTTTTAATCAATACAGCGGAAAGAGAAAACGCTAAATGAATTTTGTGAATGGATTTCTAAAGCTGACTTTGAAAACAGACTTCCAAAACTGATTCTGAAAATAATTTACGTAGGGGTAAATTGAACTATCAAAATTTTACCGACGCGTAAATTGAACTGTCAAAATATCACCGATGCGTAAATTGAAATGACAAGAGATTCCACTATCATTTTAGGGAAAGCTGTTAGATGTCTTCCGTTGCTAGAACAATGAATCTCTCTCTCTCTCTCTTTAATCTCTGCCTCTCTTCATTCACCAACCAGTGTACGGGTTCATTGAATAATTTTGAGTTTATGAGTTACAATGATCTTCTAGTTCACACAATTAGTACTTTAAATAATTGTGAGAGTACAATGACGAAGAATGTCTAAGTAATAATTGCGTCTGCTTAATTCATCATAATGCTCTAATCTTAATAATAATTGAGATTCCTTATCTTTCATATACCTAACTCTATCTTTGTGCTTTTCTTTATTCATTTTTCAATGTCCATTTCACTTGTTTTTAATTGTGATAACGAAGGCGGATATATTCTCGAGGTTCCTTCCATTTTCGTCGTCGCCGTCCACGTTGAGGTTTCTTCCACTTTTGTTTCATCCATTTTTAAAGAAATATTTTCCCCTAGATTTCTTTTAAATATGAATTAGAGGGTTCTTAACCTGGTTCAGACATAAAAATGATTAAAAATTCATAAATTTAGGGATAATTGGGGTTATTCTAACTACTCCTAAAATTACCAATTTTTATGATGATGTGTCCTGGAACGGACATGATTTTGAGGAGAAAATAATCATAATCTCAAATCTGAGATTCTTAATTTTGATGATTTTTCGGTGTCCTGGAACGGTCATGATTTTGAGGATAAAAATAATTATAATCACAAATTTGAGATTCTTAACTTTTATGATTTTCGGTGTCCTGGAACGGTCATGATTTTGAGGATAAAAATAATTATAATCACAAATTTGAGATTTTGAAAAATTTGAAAAATTGGGTATTTTTAAAAACGCCTAAATTTATGAATTTAGGTCTTCATAACCTAAAAGTGGTTAAAATTCATGAATTTAGTCGTTTTTAAAAATACCAATTTTTCAAAAAGTGGTGCTTTTTAAATGGACTAAATTTATGAATTTAGGTCTTAAAAACCTGAAAAATGGTTAAAATTCATGAATTTAGTCGTTTTTAAAAATACCAAATTTTCTGAATTTTTCGGTGTCCTGGGTCTTCTTCCCATTACTGATTAGCAAGGTAATAATAACTTTTACTTCGCCATCACTACTAAAACTTGCAACATGTTTTCATCATATTTTAATTTCAAACACTCTACTCGATGTCCATGGCACAATAGATGGTTGTAATATGATTCAGAGACGTGTTTTCATGAAATGCTGTCGTCAATGATGAACATGAATGTGTTTCGTTGGAAGTTATCACTGAAACGTTTGCAAAAAGTAGCATATCACACTACTAATGACTAATACTGTATATACACTTTTATCAAAATTGGATAGTATCCTTGATAAGTTTCAGCTATACAATGTTTTCGATAAGTAAGGCTCTTTTGTAGAACTAGAGGCATGCACTAGGTGACATGCCACGCGTAATTCACGCGTAATTACGGAGCACCCCAAACATCCGTGGTTAAGGACATTCTATTCTTCTACCCGCGTACATACGCGCTGCACTAGGAGTCAGAAATCACTTGATCTGATGCTGTTAAAAAATGGGAAATGTTTATGAATACGCGCGGGCAGGCGTTTATAGTTTGCTCGTCGTCTACGGTTGTCTGTGCTGCCGCTTGAACCACGGATGAACCGCTAAGCATGTTCTGTGTTCCCTGAGCATGAAATTGAGGTTCTATCACATTGTATAGCCTCTGATACATGTAGACACATGAGACGCAAAGTATATATAAAAGGACTGCTAACTATACTAGCTTATATAAGAGATATTGCAGCAATATGCCGCATAGCCACGGATGTTTGGGGTCATGTGTAATTACGCGTGGTTCACGCGTGAATTACGCAGTGGCATGTCACCTAGTGTGGCAATAACATGTCTGGAAATTGGACATATTAATGCCATCGTTTTTATTCTGTTTCTACAATGTTCTTGACAATTTTTAACGGCATATTTACTTCAACAAAAGACATCTTTCAAGGCATCAAAGTGGTTCATGATGTGCATTTATGAATGCTAGTTTGAGTGAATAGGGACATAGAACGAATACGATAACGACTGTCTAGCTGATGTTGAATACATGTATTTTCAGAGACAATATTTTTTTGAACACTAGACAGCATTGTCTGATATGTTGGCTGATAATTTTCTCATCTTGTCTGTTCTGAACAGCCACCTTTGTCTGCCCATTGTTTCATATTGTCTTATCACTATGGCTGATAAATTGTCTGTTATTTGACTGATTGCAGCTTACACTGTAGAACAGTGGTGGCGGAAGGTGGAGGCTTTGGGGGCTTAAGCCCCCCTTTTAAAATCATGGGCTAATCCCTAGTTATCCGCTCCAGTTATTCAATGCCGAAAAAAGTTGAAACTGCCCATGATGTATAATAGAGGTTGAGATGAAGAAAAGAATTTTGCGAAAGAGATATCAACGGCAACATACTTCTCACGGAGTTTAAAATGTTTCATAGTGCGAAGGAAAAGTACACTTTATGAAGTGAAGAAAAAACATTTGAAAAAAGTCACTAGCATGACAATCGCACTGAAATCTCAAAAACAGTTCCTGGGACCTTCTCTTTCTTGAGGCATATTAAAATATTCAAGAGCTCAAGTATGTCTCAAAACAGGTTTAATAATTGCCTCCTTTTGAAATATTACCATGCCATCACAGATAATATCTCAACAGAAAAAAATGCAGAGCAATTCATTTCTGGCAAAAGCAAAGCTACCAGAGCTGCGTACTTTGGTAAACGATGATGGAAATAAACATTCGTATTTTTGAAATCGGTATGATTTTTTCATAATCCTTTATCGCATTAGAATGAGGTTAGAGGATGCCCTCATGGAACAGAAAGACTTTAGAGCGGTGTTCGTGGACCTGGAGAAGGCGTATGACACAGTACCGAGGGAGTACATCCCCTATATTCTCAGGAAAAGAAGTGTGCCTGAAACATACGTCCAGTTGATACAAGACATGTATAGTGACAGCAAGATAGCAGTAAGATCAAAGCACGGTGATACTGACCGCTTCAACGTCTCGGTAGGTCTATATCAAGGCTCTGCTCTAAGCCCCTACCTCTTTATCATGCTGTTAGATGAGATATCAAAGTCGATCAGAGGGAATGGAGAAAATGACACACTGGAACTACTGTTTGCCGACGATTTGGTAATATCAGGAGACACAAAGGAGAAGGTCCAAGCGCGCCTGGAAAAATTGCGAGAAGCCCTCGAATCCCATGGTTTGCGACTCAGCAGAACTAAGACGGTGTACCTCAGCACGAAAGAAAGTGAGCGCATCCATCTGCAAGGCACCGCAATCCCGACGGTTGATGCTTTTAAATACCTCGGTACTGTCTTGGATGACAAAGGCACATCAGGGAGGGACACGAAGGCGAAAACACAAGCAGGTTGGCAGAACTGGAGAGCTATGTCTGGTGTCCTGTGCGACAAAAAGATGCCTCTACGACTCAAGGGGAAGGTTTTCCACACAGTGGTCCGACCCGCAATGCTGTATCATGCTGAGCTCTGGACCCCGAAGAAAGCTGACCTTATTGCGATGGAAGTGTCAGAGATGAGGATGCTGAGGTGGTCAATGGGGAAGACAAAGAAGGATAGAATAAGAAACGATAAGATCCGTCGTATGCTTAAAGTACCCCCAATAAGTAAAGATATTGAGTCTCGCCGATGAAGATGGTTCGGACATCTGCTCAGAAGACCAGAGGATAACATCTGCAAAACAGCATGGAAACAAGAACCTCTGGACAGAAGAAAGGGAAGACCGAGAACAAGTTGGAGAACTGTGATAAAGAGTGGAATGAAGGTCAGATCGATAAACGAAGACATGGTCTCCGACCAAGCCATATGGAAGTAGCGGACTGAGGGGCCACCCCGTGCTACCCGATCATCCGGGAGGCTGAAACTGGATCGAGCCCGGCCAAGGTGAGCAAGGTGAGCTTTATCGCATTAGATCGGATTAATATATGCCATTACTGTTCCTATAGCCAATCCTTGCAAGAAAAGATGACAATATAATGATTCATTGAAAATTCTATAAACCTTTACTTTATTTGAATTGTCATTCCAAATAATCGGACTAATTAACATGAACAGGGTTTTTAAAGTTTTTGTTAGGGTCATCTGATCATTCCCACGGGTCACACTCAAATCGTCTCAAGATCGACATTCATTAGTGTATGCCTACCGCACTCAGGATTTATAAGCAAAAACAGAAGTCATGAATGCAGCATGCCATTTAGCATATAGCAGTGAATTTTACTCGCGATTCTGCATGCTAATGAGATGAATTCTGGGCATTGAAAGTGTTGGCTATGGCTCACTACATGTAACGGATGAACGTTCCAAGTCCAAGGTACAAGTCGAAAGTTCCACGGTGCAGAATGTGACCCGTGGAGCACCTTACAAAAAACATTGAACATGAATAATAAGCTCTAATATGTAAAACATTGCTTCACTTCCTTAAGTCAAAAATTAATTTCCTCCATACACCAAAATGACATGAATATTGATTTTGACCATTGTTTAGGTATTTAGCCTATTGTTATAATAGAGAGATGGAGAAAGGAGAGAAGGGGGAGGGAGAGCGACTAGAAATTCGATGATGCTGACTTCGATGCAGCCCCACCCCACTTTATTTTTCGTTCCGCCACCGCTGGTGTAGAATAAGCGTGAATAAGCGTACTCAATCACAAGATCACAGTTCAACATCTCACAAATGAAATTCAGCTTTCTTTGCTCCGCTCGCTCTGTCACACTACAAATATCCGACCAAATGCCGTTCACTATCTGTAAATAGATCTGAATGCACCAGTGATCCACAGCGTACGACGGAACAGTCCATTTTCAGCTTTTACTTCACGAGTGTAAACGTTCTCTTGCGCCTTGATGGCCGATATGAGGTTAAAACAATTCACTTAATCATTTGGCAGCAATGAGAGAGTCAAAGTAAAATACATTGTTCTACATCAAACGTGAGAGATCACCATCATTATTACGTCATTCCTGGTTTCCTGTTGAGAGACGGTTTGTATTGTTCAATGCAATTAGCATCAGCCATTATAGTCTCGATAGGATTGTTCAGTTTGCTCAAAATATCTGCAAAATCAAAGGAAGCTCATAAGCATAATGGCATGATCTGTAATGTATCGTTGTAAATACTGCCTTTGCCGACTTCATTTCATTCTCGAGTAAAAGGTCAACAGGTGGTCATAATTCACAAGGATGACCTTTGAATGTCTCCCTGTATACTGATGATTGAGAGATAGGATCTAAAAAGGGATGTGACCGATTGATGTATCTGATAGACTTGGGAAAAACAGGAGTTAAATGGAGTTCAGCAGGGTCACGATCTCGCCTGTATGTATAACTGTGTTCTTCTGTTTCTACATGTATAACTGTGTGGATGGAGGAGGGGTTAGATATGCAGTAGTTCAACCACAGAATTAGACAGGTCGTCTCTTCTATGTTTGATTAGAAAGGAAAAATTGGAACATGTGACGCCAATGAAATGGCACAATTTGCTGACATAGAACCATAGTAATCGAACAATGAGCACCAACCAGTACAGCATAGAGACACAGATGATGTCAAGTTCTACAGAAAAGTTTGCGAGCGTTTTTTCGTGCGCCTGCTACCTTCTTACTTAGTGATCGGAAGGACCAACATCATCAGCAAAACTTTTGCGCAATGATCTGAATTCTTCGAATCTGAAGGAATCGCGTCGATCGGAGCATTTTGAATGAATTCAAAGGAATCCGCAACTGACGCACAACTATATCTGCAAGGAACTAAAAATTTGTTTTTGCCCACTTTGCAAGCTCCTGCATGTGCCATCGCTTTGAATCAGTTTGCACTTCTAGCAAAGCAGGGATGCGGAGTCCTATCATTTGATAGGACTCCGACTTCGACTCCGGGTGGCCAGCATATAGAGCCTAGCTTTAAAAAAAATGGTAACCTTCGTCACAGATAGGCTTACCTGAACCTATCTTTAGTGATCATTGCTGAAAGTTCATCAGATGTTCATAAAGAGATGGTTCCACCCCTGCCCGTATTCCAGTTGCAAAATAGACCAAAAAGAGAGGCTAATTTCAACAGACACTAGACGCTTATCAAATGTCGCTTTCAGTTGGATGCATGCGACTCGGCTCCTCTCATCTTGTTGATGTGTGCTTCACACGATTTTTCTACAGTCTCTACCAGGCAGGAAAATCACCCATCCTTCTCCAAAAAATATGAGTACACTTTCGATTCTAATATGCGCTTTGGAGGAGCCATCACACACCATTAACGTGAGGGTAAGAGGTAATGTTCCAAACAAACTAGTATTTCATTTTTGTCTCTGATGTGACCTTTGGTGTGTAGGTGTGATCGAGGCTAGGAAGGCTTGTCTTCTCTACTAAATCACCGAGTGAAAAGACAATCCTTTTTTCACTATCACGGTTCATTCCTTCAACTATTACAAGCTTTGCATGTACTGCATTCTCTGTACTTTTGATTGACGGAGGAAGTAGGCATCAAAGCAGTGACAGCTAGCTATGCACGAGGATAAATAATTTGTTTGCATTTTATTTCGGGTCTAGTTGTAGGCCGGAGTCTGGAGCAAAAATGATAGGACTCCGGGACTCCGCATCCCTGGTGCAAAGTGACACGCTTAAACAATCTAATTCTGTGGTTTCAAAATTTGTCTAGTACAATGAAATCGAATCTAAAGATGGAGCCATAGAAATCCGACTTTTCGCTTTGTTTTGTCGGTGGAGCAGGAATTGGCAGCAGCAGCTGTTTGTTCCATCGTTTCATCACCTCGGTGCATACAGGTCAATGTTGGTAAATCTTGAGAACAATCAGATTATTGAAACCCGGAAGCTGCTTTATCAAAATGATTTTGTATCCTGTACCTGAACATCTTCAACTACTGGAAGCCGTCATCGTTTCGCCAGCGTTGGCATGTCAGTATTGTTTTCATTGTCCATGTCCGTTCTAGTCAGTATCATTAGATCTGAAGAAGAATTAACACAGAATTACATTGTTGAAGAGAATCACATTCCTAGAAGTGCAAACTGATTCAAAACTGATTCAAAATGATAGCAAGCACATGCAGGAGCTTACTAAGTCGGCAAAAAGAAATTTCTAATACCTTGCAGAGATAGGAAAAATAGTCGTGCATTGCTTGCGGATTGTTATGAATTCCTTCAAAATGCTCCGATCGCCACGATTCCTTCAGATTCAAAGAATTCAGATCATTGCGCAAAAGTTTTGTCGATAATGTTAGGTCCTCCGATCATTTTAAAAAAAGTTAGCAGGCGCATGAAAAAGCGCTTACAAACTTCTCTGTAGAACTTGACATCAACTGTGTCTCCTTGCTCTGTGATCCGGTTAATAACACTCACTGAAACTTCGCACAATTTGGCGGGTTTAATATTGAACTGGCTGCTGATTGTTCGATTGCTTTGGTATTATGTCAGCAGATTGCGCCATTTCATTAACGTTACATGTTCCAATGTTTCCCTTCTAGTCAAACAGAAGAAGAGACGACCTGTCTAATTCTGTGCTTTTACGTAATCAACAAACAATCAACATAGGAGTCATCTTTTGACTTGATCATTATCGAACGTTATTCATCATCATTCTGTCCTGATGATGTTAGCAGGCGCACGAAAAAAATTTACAAATTTCTCTGTAGAACTTGATGTCGTCAATGTCTCTTTGCTGTGTGATCTGGTTGATCGTATTTTCAAAAGAATGCTTTGTTTATTGCAGTTCAAGTATCAATATAAATGGTATAATTCTAGTTGGATTGAGCTACATCAATGTAAATAGCTCACGAATAATTCACGATATGAGTGGTGAAATCACTAAAAAATTCGATCCACCCATTTGAAATTATTTAATATATCCCTGAAGTGCACTGGTAGACGACTTGAATTCTTGGTGGACGACAGAATGTGATTCTAGGATACGATGATTCCGTTACGGACATTTTTTTCGAAACCATCATGGTTTGGGTGATTACTTTGATACATAAGAAATTTAAAAGCTAGATTTGGAAAGTCGTGTTAATGATTTTTTCTATGAGGCAGCCACGAAAATCTTGCAGCATTAACAGAAATGTCCTTAAAACATAGTGCCGTTTTTTCTGCGTGATTCCGTTACGAAATGTTCAAACGCATCAGAAGACATCTGCGCATATAAACTATTGCGTTTTACGGATATGTTATTGATATACACGTATTAAGATATTGTATGCGTAGCAAGTCCCTTGATACTTTTTCCAGGCATATCATGTCGTTCAAATTCTTTATCTTGAGTATTTTGTGATTGCGTTACGATGAAACGCTTCATGCTAATAGGTGTTTTTAAGGACACCACTTGAATTGCTATCAATCTCGAGGGACCTGTTTGGCAGATAACCTTCAACGAAATTGACAGCTGATCCAATAAGTGACTGTAAGGGCTATTTCACACTTGTTACTTTTTGCGTGCAGCGTGATTGTTGCTGAAATTTGGAATTTTTGTCACATTGGCAATCTTTTCCCATTGGACTTCGATTTCTGCAACTGTCAATCATCGGACAAACCATTTCCAGCTCTCGATTTCATGAGACATAGAAAGTGGATGTGTCTTAGCCTATTGGAGAAGGATTTGAATCAAAATTACGCTGAAGGCAGGCTTCAACTGTTTTTGCTTTTGTTGTCATCGAAATCAGTAGGAAATTTGCTATCAGAAGATCTAAAGTTCGCTATAATATCTAAAATCAGCATAGAGCATTCATATTTCAGAAATTTCGTCTTGCCGTCTGCTCTGTGTAATGGACATGTGAACTCATTTGATAGACATAGAAATCTCAGCAACCTATTCAATCAGCTCATCGATGAAAGTGGTCGATTGCGTCATCTCTTCATCACACCAGTCCGCTTTTAACCCTCAGAGACCTGAGCTTTTTCACACCCTGTAAGACCTGAGGGGGGTCCAGTGGACCCCTTTAACTTATTCTTAGCTTACCTGATTAACCCTAGGATGCACACAAGATTTCACTTCCAAATTCGCGCGGAATGGGTCCTCGGGGACCCAAGTTGGCAATTTGTAGAAATCATGACACTACATTACCAAACTATCATTTCTTATGTTGTTTGTCATTACCCACGGTTACTCAAATTGAAAACTGACCAAAATTATAATGCCATGACTATCAAAACAGCGTGTTATTCAATCAATTAATGGATTTTTCTAGACTTCAGGAGATGAATCACATTGGCATTCTGTAAAGAACCAGTGGCAACCAATGTAGCCTAAACATTGATGAGAGCACATTGTAACTGCATTAACTCGTAGGGCTATAGAATCTCTAACAATAGACTGTTTATAAGCACTTGGGATAACTGCAAGCGAATGATTCCATCTTTGTAGAATGGGAGGCACAAACACACCGATCACATTTTTGGCAGACACGAGACGATTTTCTATCGCGATGTTCCTGCACACAGCGGTAGCACCTTTTCCTCGAAGCTTTTCCGACATCATTTGCAAGTCTACTGACCGACTGCTCTTGAGAAAATGCCACTCCTGCTACTCCACAGGCAATCATAGCGTTCTGAATCGGAACTGAGAGACCTTGGAAAGAGCTTGAACGCTCTGTCATCAATGGTTTGATCATTTCAAGTCCCAAATCTTGGTTGAAAATTCTTCTCTTGCAACTCCTGTTGGAAATATTATATGGATTTTGCATGCTGAACAAGATGAATCCATTGATCGATGCCAAATTTAGCAGGTTCATGAGGAAGGCCAGTGGCCATCGTTTAGTCTGCGTCTGTGGCGAATATGAGTGGCAGAGTTGGTCTACCGTATCTACAGCATTCTTAGTGCTGTTGTAAAATAGAACTATGTCCGGTTTTCCTGTGTTTTCATCAATCTTGCGGTCATCATGCATTGTTGAGAGAACAGACTTGTTTTCTTGGGAATAAAAGATACAAGTGTCGTTTTTTTGTCGAATCCAAACAAAGTTGATCCGACAACTCTAGCTTTAGGGTCAGAAAATTCCCTTGGTAAATCTGCTTTGTTTTTTCGCACAGTGCCAACGACAGTCAGGCGCTTCAAATACAATTCCTCAGCTTGACTGAAATCAGTGAAAAAGTTATCAAATTTTATGTTTCTGCCACTGTTGTAAAAACGTTCACACAACCTTCTCAGGATGTTTTTCGCCAATCCCTGCGCGCGGACATTGTTTTTTTTCCTTACCGGTATAAGGAATGCCATCCCAAATGAATCCAGTAGTGCAATCAACAATCAAGAATATCTTTAGTCCATACTTGTCAGGTTTTGAAAGAAGGTATTGCCGGAATGAGCATCTTCCACGAAACGATATCAATTGTTCATCAATACAAAGCATTTCAAATGGCTCGTAAGTGATCTTGCATTATTCAATAAACTTGTTCAAAATTTCTCTAAATGCAGCGAACTTGTCACCACTCTCAACTCTAGCTTTTCGAGTGTTCACATCATCAAATCGCAAACATCGTCGGATTATTTCGAAGCGCTTTACAGACATCGAGGCTTTGAAAACTGGACGAGAAAGAGGACTATCTTGCCACGTTTGTCGTATGTTCTCATGATTCCCTTTTGAAACTCCCGACAGAAATAAAAGTCCAATCCATATATTCAGTTCAACTAGAGTAACATCCACCCAATCTTTGCAATTTCGTCGCCCATATTTATTTGTCCATTTGATGATGTCACTCAACGTCTCGTCTGCAATTGAGCCAAAGAATCCCTTTCGCTGCAGACATGCAACGAGGGACCAGGAGATGCTGTAAATAGATTCGCTGAACGAGTTCTTGATGTAGCAGGGGGCACACCTTACCATACTCTTCCTGAAGGAGCTACGTATTGTGGATCTGAATCACTACCAGGATCTCGAATGAAACCAGAGTCTGACATAGAGTCACCAGAAACATCAGAAGATGCACTTTATGAACTGTTCACCGTGAAAGAATCAGATTGATCAACACTCGGCATTTCATTTTCTTTGTCATCATCACTGTCATTTGTGTCACATTCACCATCTTTCGATTTCTCTTCGGGTAAAATAGCTTCATCAAAGTTGTCAAAACTTTCTTCTTCAGAATCACTGCTCTTACTAGAAATCGTCCAAGAGCAATTGCATTCGTACAGCAGCCTCTATCGCACAGAATCTCTTCCAGGCTTGCCGTGGGAATTGATTTTGAATTCCCATTCCCACGGGATTTTTCAGTATTTCCCATCAGAATTCCCATGGCTCATTACTCTTCCTATATACGGTTTATGGTATTCTTCTTTCGGACTACAAGTCGATTAACGGATTTTCGTAATTGAACTGATGAGATTAAGCGCTTTTAGTTGACCTATCTTTTGGATGAAAAAGTATTGGCATATCAATCTATCTTATTTTGTAATTTCCAAAAATTGCAAGTTTTTACTAATTATCAAAAATATCTATCATTTTGTTTCAGGGATTAGTCAATCAATAAAGACGACTTCATCGAAATAGTCTTCTATTACATATAGGCCTATACATACACATATTTGCATGTCTATTCACTCTGATTCACTTCATGCGGTGCCGTACTTGTGATGAGCATGGCAAACTTCTAGCTCATCGCAATATCATATTTAAGTTTACAATACAAGTACAGTGCCTGCATACAAGCCATGAAGTCAATACTTCGGCTACGCATATTTCTATGACTTATCAACAGAAAACAACTACTGATTTATGAATGTGTGATAATACGCTCGCTCGCATCCCATGTATTTAGTTACGGTGTAATTCCAATTCTATCTAACTTTGATGATAAAGCCATAAATGCAAAAAGACAAATTTCTTTTCGAGAAACAAACGTTCATTGAAAATTTGTCCAATGATTGACAAACGTTGCTGCTAAAAAGGCATCAAACATTAAAAATATCAATGGATTGATGAAAGCTACATATTATAAAATCTCTCCAATGTAGGCCCTATTATGTATAAAGGCCTACGAATGACAGTACTACAATCTAAGAATAGCAGATCTTCAATAAATTATCAATGGACTAACAACCGTTACTTTGAGACCGGCGTGATGCCGAATGAATTAACAAGCGTCACTTTGAAAACCATCAAGGCAAAAGCAAATACTCAAGAAAATATCAATGGATTAACAAACGTTTCTACGGGTATGAAAATCTAGAGAATAGCCGATGCACTAGAAAAATGTCAATGGATTAACAGAAGTTGTTATGAAATATATCAAATGAATAACAAATGTTCATGCAAACCTAGGAACTGAATTATAATACAGTCTCTAACTTACAAGCATATTTTGTGTAAATCATAGCGCTGAGCTTGTCAGGCTTGAGCCTTTTTCGAAGCTTTGATAAGAGAATCCCGCCTCGCTGAATAGTCTTTCTACAGAAGCCGATGACACTGGGGTGGAAAAAAGAATTTTTGCGCACTTTGACAAAAGTCTCATTTGTGGTCCTTTCTCTTTCGAAAAATCCTTGTTCGGATGTCTGGAGGCCACAGGAATGGTCTCAAAAAGCAACATTTCTGTTTCAAGTTGTTCATGAAGCGAAGTCTTCATGCGCTTTGGGCGTGGAGCAAACAATGTCTCAAACGGATCGCTGGATGTCGAGGGCTCACGTTCCTGGTTATCACTGACTTTGTCCGTGGGGAAATCAGATATATGCATTGAATCAAGCAGCTGATTCAAATAGTTCACAACACTCGATTTGAATCCTTGCATCTCCTGCTCCCATTCATTCATGAACAACTGCAATTCTCGGGTCTTTTTGCTGGAATATCTAAGAGTTTTTACTATATCCAAAGCCGTGTTGCAGACATCAATGCCTGACAAATAACAAGCCGCTTTTGCAAATGATGAACCACAATATGACCACAGCTTCTTTCTCATCTGGTTTCGTAGAAGGCACCAAGTCTCCCGAGCGATGGCAGGCACTTCTTCACTAATCTGCATTTGGAACAAGTGAATATCCAAAGTAAGATAGTTCAGGTAAGATAGATGAGAAGTTGGCTCATCAACCTCATCTCTTTCAAAGAAGCACTTTACGGCTTCCATAATATCCAACAGAGATTTCAATGAAGGTAAAGGTGGAAATTGTCAGATACATGACAGCCTTCTTCTGATAGAAATACAGTGTAGTTGTCCACCGCAGATAGAAGTCGAGAATGTTGAAAGCGCCATGGGTGAGTCGTGCTTTTATCAGGAATAGCACGCTTCACTCGCTTCGCATTTTGGTCGCGTACATTATAGAAAGATTCCACAGAAGTCAAATTAGACAGCATGCCACTTAGTAATTCTGGTGGAGACTTCTCGAAAACGTCTTTGACACAAGTCGACAAGGCATATTCGGTACAGACAATTCTACCACCCAAGTTCAGTCGTTGGATAACGGCCGTCGAACGCTGCGACCATTTTCGGTTCGTTGTCACTAACTATAAAGATGGGTTGAGAGAGCTCACCCTGTTTTTCATCATCCGTTGACTTAATGTATTCTTCGAGAATTTTGAAAGTGAACGAAGCGTCGTGTGGTACATCATCCAAATCACAAATCTTAAGTGGATAACTGAACCAATGCCAATTTTTATCGAGTCCACAAGCAACAATAGCAAAATAAGAAAGTCGATGTTCATGTCTTCCAGACCAAAATCAATCATGCATGATACACCAGCATCCGGATCGTTGAGACTGTTTCTAAAATGATGTTGCAACTTCGCATGGGATTGCTCTCCCTCAGTCATTAACCCCGATGTAAAATGCTGTTTTGTAAACTATTTTAATTTCTTTTATTTTACTTTGAAACAGCCGTAATTAAAGGGAGTGCCTACATTGATTTATTTTCTTGATCGACGATGAACCCCGATGAAATGTAAGTTCGTCCGATGGAATAGTCATTGATCTTGTTGTTTCTGTGCGTTACCGAAGAAGCGAAGTTTGCGCAATAAGATGCAATTTGAGCCATGGCTTTGATGGACACAGTCGGATGGGCACAAACAAGCTTCACTACATGCTGCTTGAATGGTGAGTTGATTGGACGTCGACGTCGCCGGTGCGCAGTTTTTCTCGAGATGGCGCTTTATTGCACTGACCCCACTCTGGTTGACCCACTGTCCTCTTGTCTTCTTAAACCAAAGAAACAATTTCTTACAGGCATCACAATAAAGGAAAGGGGCCAACAATGGTTTCTTGTCGTCTCCTAAGCTCTCGGCAACCGGTGATATGTCCACTTGCACGGCCTTTATCCTCGAATCAAGATTGGCACTACCACTGGTTAATGACTTCGGTGGCGGAACAAAAGATACACGAGCAGCAGAAATGTGCTGCTGCAGAGTTTTTTTGTCTACATTGAAGAACTTGTTCGAAGACATCGCAGCGACGACCTGCCTCAGAGTGGGAAGTGAAGTTGCAGACGATTATAATTACATCATATAGCTCGGTTCCTCTTCGGTCTGCAGTCTAATGAATCATCGCCAAGCGTCAATCAGGGGAAAAGAATGTTTTGCGAGCTCACATTCCCTCACTTGAATTGTCAAAAGTTGCGCAAGTGAAATTGATCATGCAGCGCACGGGGCGAGAGAATCGGTCGGTCACTGACATGGATACTGATTCTCCTCCCGTCGGTTGACGATGCGAATTGACAGACAGCCTCAACAGATAATTACATAATCCAGGTTCTCTCTTTCTCATTCAAGACCGATATTAGTCTTCTTATAAGATTTATAAGCCAAGAAAAGAATTGTTATGATGATGGTTACCGACCCGCGTTTCGTCACCCTGACAGAATCATGCTTTTTTTTTAGACAAGGACAGCCTGCTTACTGTAGACACACCTGTACAATGTACGTGTATAAATGTTGTATTTTCACTTCAATCTGTGCGTCATTCATGAGCGGCTTCGCCTAGTCATCCAGTAAGGTGAGTGCAACTACAGCCTGCATTCTCGCTTTCTCACAATCTTTGCAAACCAAAAAAGAGTTGATACTTTCAAATAAGATTTAAATTTATCTTATTTTGGTGATCAAAATTTTCATTTAATTCCCATGGGATTCCCATGATCTGAAGCAAGATTCCCATGGGAATTCCCATTTCCACGGAAAGCCTGATCTCTTCCTACCACTCGCACTCATTGTTCACACGATGTACTGAAGTCTGACGAAGTTCAATGTCAAATGATTGCTTGCCACCACAGATACAGCACAGGGATGAGGATATCCATGACAACGCAAAGCAGGCTACCATAGTCATCTAGTCATGGCATCTGATGTAGCTATCATATCCATTGATAATCTGTCTGCTGTGAAAATAAGTTTCATTCGGTCTTCTAAATGTGTAATGCGCACAATGGGTCCCATGGGTGATTTGTTGATGACCATGCACTTTTCGTCCACCCAAGACTGAATAGTTCCTGAATAGACTGAATTCCCACCCAAGAGCGTGGGAGACTGATAAACTCTTTCAATCAAATTTAAGTCATCTGCGTATTTCACTATCTTTGCATTTTCTGAAGAGACTTGTAGGGATCCAAAAAAGGCGCCGAACAGATATGGACTTCCCTGAGGTAGCCCAGATGTTGCAGGGTAAACGGGACCAAGTAAAATCATTTGACTTTACCCGTTGTTGTCTGTCAGTGACATACGATAGCAACCAAATTAAGAACCCATGGTTTATTTCACGCTTGGAGAAATCGTTGATTAGTCTACTATGGTGTATTTTATCGAAGGCCTTGGATAGATCGATGATCGTTAGGCGAACGGCGACGGTGGAAGGTTGGTCCATAAATCCTGTTATAACATCCTGCGTATGTACAAGAGCTGTCGAGGTTGAGCCCAGGGGTCGGAAGGCGTGCTGCTCACTGCCGTAGAGATTCAGTAAGCTATTTTTCATTGTGCTCAAAACAATTTTTTCAAAAATCTTTCTTAGGGCAGGAAGGAGAGATATTGGTCTGTAATCTGCAAGGCTTGGTTTCGTTCTCTTTGGAATAGGTCAAATTGAAGCAGTTTTCCAACAGTCTGGAAAAACTCGACTGTGGACTGAACTCTCAAAAATGTGGCGGACAACATCGCAAATCAAGTAAGCGCTTTCTCTTAACAGACGAGGGGGAGGTGGATCAGTTCCATTTGATTTTCTGTTGTTGATGCTACAGAGGTGATGAAATACATTCTCTGACGTTATCGAACAATTCCATTTTTGATCATCGAGATTCAAAGGAGTTTCGTCTGGGAGAGAGTTGAAATTTTCTTTAAAGGAGTCGGAGGGAATCTGAAGACTTTCATACACTCTTGAAGAGAGGCTGTTCAAAGACGCGGGGGATCGTTTTCGGCCGCTGATATCGTTGACTAAATTCCAAATATTTCGATTTTTACTTAGGCTAGCTTTGGTCCACACATCTTTTGCTTTCTTAACTTCTGTTCTCACTTTTGTCTTTAGATGATGGTAAACGTTCCATTGTTTCTTTCTGTAGGCTTCCCAGCGGTCGTTTATCAGTGTCTTTAAAACTGGGGTCATCCAAAGTTTATCAGAGGAGGAGAGAACGATGCACTTTCTAGGAATATGTTGAACAGCATCCATCATCAATTCATAGAACCTTTCACACTTCTCGTTTACTGAGTCTGCCTGATAAATGGACGAAAAATTGGCACATGATAAGTTATTTAGAAACGCAGAAATGTGAGACGTTCTAAAGTCATAGACGTTTTGGATCGTCCTGATATTCGCCTTAGATGCCTTCTTTGCAGTGAGCAACACACAGTTGTGATCAGAGGTCTTCAATGGTGGACCTATTTCAGAAACGATTTCATAATAATAATTTCGCAAATCGTGCGAGAGACCCAAATACGATCTAAACATGAATCACCTCTAGTGGGATTTTGGATAGTTTCCACACAATTGAAGTAATCGGAGAAAAAGGTGTCATCAAAATTATTAAAATCACCACAAAAAATTAATTGTCTTTCAGGATGTTTACATAGATGCTCATCAACTACAATGATGATATAATCAGCAATGAGTACGTGGTCACTTTTCAAAAGATTAGGTGGTATGTAGGACAGAAAAACAAAGGCGTTTATATCAATTAACTCATAGGATAAAACTTCAATGGTAGAAGGGCAGTAAATATCAGTTACATGACAGGAGAAATTTTAACTCTGGTGTATCCAAGAACAGACACCACCCTTTCTATCGTTGCGGTCTTTACGCAAAAATAATAATTGTTCAATCTTAATAAATCATCTGTGATACCAGAGTGGAGCCATGATTCTGTCACTGCAATAACCATAGGTCTTTTCAAAGCAATAAATGCAAAAAAGTTCATCAAGTTTATAAAATATCGATCTAGCATTCAGCAATAACATAGTCGGAAAAGCAGCTCCATATCTTAAAACACTTATAGAAAGTTTTTTGGCTCTTTTGCTTCGTCTTTCGAGCAGACTCTATCACGGTAGATGATCACATTTTCACCTTTGTTACGACGTGAGATCAATTCCTGTCTCAGTTGATGGAAGCGGTGTTGCTGGAAAGGTGTTCGATCGATGTTAATATATACGTTGGAAAATTGAGAATGGGGAAGAAATTTTGCAGATCTCAAGATAGCATGTTTATCAGTCACAGATTGACAAGTAATTGAAATAGGTCTTTTGCTATCCTCTCGAGGTTTGCCAATTCGCTTGATGTCTGAAAGATTGATGATGTTTAAGTTCAGGGCCTTAAAAACATCAGAGCATTTGGCTTTGTCTGTTTCTTGTCTTTGTTGGAGGCTGCCTTCACATATCTCTTTAGTTATGCTTTTTGAGTGGGATGAGTAATGCTTGAAGTACACATTTACAGTTTGTACTGTTTGTGCACATTTACATATCACTATCCGAATTTGTGCTCATTGTTATGGCAGTTCCTGTTTCAATATTCTTTTCCTGTTATCTTTCAGCTACAAAATGATCCAAATTACAGAATATGTATGGCTAGAAATATGTATCAGAAATTCGGAATGTGTCTCGACTTGCTGCCTTGCATTGATTTGTCTTCTGAGTTTTTGAGAAATGTTTCTGATCTTTTTCAGCGAAACAGACCTGTTTCACAGCTGTAAGCGACTCCAAAACACAATGCAAGAGAACATCTATTTTGTTTACTATAGCAGATTTCCTCCATCTTTTATTTATTTGTGAGGCAATCAGTATACACACCTGCTCAGAGACCACTGGAATCTTTACATAGAGTACATAGAGCGCGCTGGATAATGCACCAGATGATTCCCTCGTTTACTAATTACTAATTGCACTTTTCCTTGTATGTGAAGTGTAGTATAGGCCTAATCTATAGGAGACATGATACAGATATACTGATGTTTCTGATATACTGATATCTATACCCATGCCTATAGAGGTACAGTACATGCATGTACATCAGATATGTAGCCCATTCGAAAAAACAGTCACTAGCAATAAATTTCAGCTTTACGTTGATTAACGTGTCAGAAAATACTTGAGTCTTTTCCAAGACTTAGATTTTGCTGTTGAAGTCTATTTCTTGTTCTAAGGAACGAAGCAAGGATATTTAACATTTCTAAATTTATTTTGGGATTCTGGTAATACACTGCAGGCTGTCAAGTCGCCTCTTATTTTAATTGTTTGGCATTCAGATAAAAAAGCGGTTTGTTTCTTTTCCCAAACATTCTGTTACTATTCGTTTTTTCTAGACTGCTGTGAACTTTTCCTAATTTTTTCGTATTGAAAGATTCAAATTTCAGAAAAGCCGAGTTGCCGTCTATAGATGTATATATTTTTAGACAGTCTCAAGTAAGGATTTTTTGCGTAAATCACTTCTACCAATTATGTAACAGAGCTTTTATCTTTTTTAAGAGTTTGAGTCTCGCCACTCAGTTCTGGAAATGGTTAATTGATCCAACTGCAAAACTGCTGCCTCAACCTCATGGCCGAAAAGACGCTGAAATGATGTAGGCCTAGAATACCCAGACATCAAGAGATACATTCATCTCTGCTAATAATGAATTAACATTTTCCTCGCAACAAGCTTTGGCCTACATGATATTTGCCTGAATCCCTTAGGCCTACAGTGTATATCATTCGTTGCCTTTCTCAGTTTTTCACGCGCTCTCAAAAATATCGAAAGACATTAAGACAATGTTATAATTCGATAGTAGCCTAGAGGCCTACCTCAGTACCTTACTGCTACAATAGCAATTAAATATATGTACAGTAAGAGCCATTTTGTACTTATCACTGTTGAACATTGTCCGGTAGCTGGTATAACTCATGTTTGGGCTATCAGCAATTTTTCTGAAAAGAATAATTGATAAGGGAAAATTTCGATGCATCTCCTTATGGTCTTATAGTGGTTACCAATTACTCGTATACTCAGTGGTCACCATAAAGCCAAAAGAACAAAACTCAAAATTTAATTCCGATGTTTATCGACAACCATAAGATTCACAACTTCAACCAAAAGAATTAGAATGGAAAGAGCGGGGCAGCAGCTTCTATGCTTTCCAGGAATAAAATCTGTTAGTAGTCTATTTAGTATCCGAAGAAGTCAGTTTACTTGTTTCACAATCCGAGAAGTTGTGTTTTATTTTCAGTCGATTTTATAAGCCTACTCCATCAATCAAGACACTCATCAAGAGGTGAAAGGTGTTAAGATAATAAATATGAGAATTGCAGGCTGTCTAGTGCGTCATTATTTTCATTTTTTAGGTAACATATCATTTTATTTAATTTTTTTGCTGCTGCTGTCATTTTTTTCATTTTTTCTTCCAGATGATGCATTCTCAAATAGATTTTCGTAAATTGCCGACTACTAGCCTAGTTCAAAATTTTTCCTTAGAGATACCAGCTCTCCACTTTTTGGATTTTATGATTTTGCTGACTAATGCACTGAACTCCAGGTGTCGTATAACTTGATGGAGAATCATTAAACTTCCGCAGCACTCTGTTTTTGGGCTATTCATTATCCTATGGGTGATTTTAATAAATCAACGAACCACAGGAAACATCCTGTAACAATTAACAATAAATGTAGAGTATAGACATATTTCATTGTATTTCCCTTCGATGATTTTCCTTGTCATTTCAGTCAGTTAAAAAATTACTGAGGTCAGTATTTTGTTTTTGTTATAAATGCTGCTGGGATGATTCCACTTGAATTAGCCAAACATTGACTTCGGACCCATGTTCTATGCAACCAAGTCCATGTATGCAACACATAAAACAAAAAATGAGGAGACAATTTTGCTCTATTCGTGTGACTTTGTTATCATCGTTCAACAAGTGTGACTTTGTTTGTTATCATCGTTAAATTAGTAAGACTTTAAATACCAAATTGTGTTTGAATTAAATACAAAACAATCCGTAAAAAGAGCAGAGATTGGATCGAAGCGAAAGTGTGCATTCGAGAAACTTATGAACAATGTTAAAAATCGAAAGAAGATGTGAAGCCATGAACTATATTTGCAATTATTCATGAATTGATTGGTTTTGTTATTCTATCACCAATGTTTTTATTTTGACTGGATGTTGAGCATGTACAACTTACGTAGGTAATGTTAAGTGAGACATCGATACCTAATGACGGTATACAGTGATGGATTATTAATGATGCATTCATTGTATTTATTAAATATTTACATACGGGTACGCGATTTTGATATGTACGATTTTTTTAACCTTAAGATTTGCAGCGAATAATCTTTTGAATGATGACTGTCGGACATGTTGTTTGGATGGAAATGCTACAGGAATCAATTAAAAATTTCATTATACTATTGTAATGATGAAAGTGATGCGCTATATTGTTCGATTCTTAGTGGAAAATTTATCACTTCTTTCATTTTTCCGCCCCCAAAATTCACTTTTTTTCATTTTTTTCTTGAAAAATTCGTCATTTTTTCTCATTTTTTGACTTTCTATTCGGTAGACAGCCTGGAATTGACACACTTACTGAGAGACGAGAACTGGTTGAAGTGATAAAATGAAGGAGTTTGAAGATTACAATCGCTGATAAAGCCTCGAATAACTTGTTCGTAATCTACAAGCAAGTTATAGTCACAAATTGTGACTATACTAACAAACGTTATTTCTAAACTAATTACATTTATGAGTTGGCAATTCTTCCCGAATATCCTAACTTATCAATCTCAGGATCCCGGTTACCAATGTCCCCTAAATTTTCTTAAATCCTGGGATCCCGGGATTGTGGTCACTATATTCGACAATGCTAGGCTTACTAGAAAATGCTAAAATTTTAAGCGTTTTTACACGTGTACCCATTTAACCAATCATTTTTCGGTACCATTTTAAGCAGCACCAATTTAACCAAACTTCCTCTTTTACAAATTTAACCAATTAAAATATTTTAACCGGTTGAACATTCCTGGTGACTGACTTCCTTTATTGAGAACGGGTACCACTGTGTGGCTTACTCAACGCATGGCAGAAAGGCCTCCTCTTAAACTTCAGCAGATGCTTACCCCCATGGACTGTTGACATCATTGAATGCTTCCTACAAAACCATCGCTTTCGGCTTTATTTGGGAGCAGACAGAAGCAGATAGAGGCGGCAAAAGAAAGGCATTGATCAGGGATCAGTCTCAGCACCTACTCTCTTCAACATTTACATAAACTGAAAACCCTTTGTCAACGAGCAGAAATTCGTCTATGCTGATGACATATGTTGTACCCATCTAGCTCGAACATTCGCAGAACTGAACGCCCTGCTGAATGATGATGTCTCTCATGTAGTTGACTTATGTACTCGATGAATGCTGCAACCAAGCCACGGAAAATATTATTTCTACCGTGTTTTACCTAGACAGCTGTCAAAGTGGTCATCAATTTGACGTGCACATTAACATTTTTCGCAAATCTTATGAACCTAAGCCTGCATACTTTAGATAGAACGTCATCCTACAATGAGCATCTGGCAAAGCTGAGCTATAAAATGCAGACAAGAAATAATCTTCTGAAAATGATCGCCGGCTAGACCTGGGGCATTGATGCTAATGTACTGCGTGAAACAGGACTGGTGTTGTGCTACTTAACAACTGAACCTTGCTGTCCTGGTTGGAAAAACTCAACACATTGCAAAGTAGTAGATGTCCAATTAAATGAAATCATGCTGACTATATCCGGTGCCATCAAACCAATGAAAACTGACTGGCTTCCCACACTCGCCGATATTGCTTGCCTTGCCGAAACCAGTGCCAGATTCGAGGTAGGCTCGCTAGACACAAGATCTATTCCTAGAATTTCTAAAACTAGGCCTGGTCGAAACCAGTGCCAGGCGCGCCAGAGCGCCAGACATAAGATCTATTTTTTAGAAATTCTGAAACTGTAGGCTCTCTCAAATGTGCGCCTGAATCGTTGCGCATGAATCGCCTCGCCTGATCAAAAGCACACCCGTCGGTAGATTCCACTTCGGCTCAGAGGAGTTATTGCCGCGACACCATAATTAATACGACTCTGCCGTTGTAATGCTCACTGACAACTATTTTGATTCAAGGAACACATGGAACTAGTAAATGTAACTATTCAACATCAAGAATAAAAGCCTCTGCTATAGATGCGATGAAACCTCTCATAAAGCCTATGTATAGAAATTCTCCGACGCTATTAGGGATGAGAAAAGAGCAAGATATTAGAGCGCCACAAGTTTTTTTAGACTGCATTTTAATCAGATATAATGACTCCGCACAATGTCGATCAACGCCACAACTATGGTCAATGATATAAGTTTGTTTGTAGTTGGAAAGAGCCAATATAGAATGATGGTGGTTTTATTTTCTGTTTCTTACTTCTTACAATTAATTTCAGTTAACATCCGTTAACTATCTTCAGGTTAAAAGGAAGGAAATATGGTCTAGTATAAAATTTAAAATTCACACCTACGTCTATGTCATAATAACATAATATTGAATACAAAAGTGGAAGGGCTATGGAACAGGTAGTATTGGGTTACATAGTACCAATAGCATCTTAATGATGACCTGACTAGATATGAAAACAAAGGACATAGAAATGGACTAGCAATACAAAGGCTTGAGTTATAAGTACATGTAAATATCATATAAGTATAAAAAATACAAAGCTATAAAACGATTGGAAGAAGGTAAGAGGTGTGAATTAGAAATTTGATACTGTTATAATGTAATACATTGTCATGTTTTATTATTTTTACATAATAGAAAATATTTTTAATCAAAAAGAAAATCTGCATAATTGTTGAGTTCGATTTTGCTGTTAATTGTTGGTTTCATTTTTCTAATATAATATGCTTCACGAAGTCTTAGGTTTGATGTATCACTATCGTGGGAAAGAATGGTTGTGGAAAAGTTGTAACTGTGACATTTCTGAAGATGGTTATACATGGAAGACTTGCTGTTTGTTTTATGCTCACGGCAACGGATATATGGAACAATACTACCTGTTCCATAGCCCTTCCCCTTTTGTATTCAATATTATGTTATTATGACATAGACGTAGGTGTGAATTTTAAATTTTATACTAGACCATATTTCCTTCCTTTTAACCTGAAGATAGTTAACGGATGTTAACTGAAATTAATTGTAAGAAGTAAGAAACAGAAAATAAAACCACCATCATTCTATATTGGCTCTTTCCAACTACAATCAAATAATGAAAAATAGCCAAGACAATATATTCAAAATGATATAAGTGTTTGACACTAGCGTGAAAAAAATGTCAGGCGAACCTCTCTATAACGCACCCATCTGGACTCGTTATAGAGAGGGCGTCGTTGTAGAGAGGGATGCAAAAAATAAACAAATAACTACAAATAAACAATAATGTTCAGTGCTAAGAAGTTTTTCACATCTACTGTCGTCATTTTATTTATTTTGTGTTGGCATACGATGCTCGTTGATACCCAATTACTATTTTATTTAAATGTATATTCACAAGCTACCGGTATATTCCCAATATGTTTTCAAAAAGCAGAGATGAATTAATTAAAGAAAATTTGTATTTAATAGATAAAGTGATTCTTAAAAAAGGCTTTCAGTGCGCTTCTGCTTCATCACTCCCATCCGTTGTTTGGCAGTAGCGTCATCGAGCTTGTCACACAAAACCAACACTGTGGGATCATCAACATTTCTCTCCATGTATTGTCTCAGAATATCCAAGGCTTGGCGGGATTCTTAATTGGTGACTGATGGAATTTCAGGCTCCTCCACCAGCTCCTCTGGCTCAGCTTCAACCGGTTCAATGGCAAATACAGCTGTCTCCTCCATGATCATGATGCCGTTTGTCTGCACCTCACACGTTGGTCCGCCGTCACGCAGTGGGTGAGACTGGCTCCATCCTCCACTTCGCGTTGCTCGTACAAGTCTCACTATAGTCCTGCAAGTTCCTCACTGACGGGGTGCGGTTCTGCAGTCATCGCACCTGTAGATGTGAACTTGCCTCTTCCGCCCATCTTTCTCCAGCTTATCCCAATCTTTCAACCATGTCTCATACATGGGCGCTGTCATCCATACCTTGCAATTGGCTTTATAGTCAACGGGAATCCTTGCATTCTTGAAGCAACGTGGCTTTACATATTTTCTTATGACAAGCAGTGTACACTGCTTACCTTTAGAAGTCAATGTTTTGTTGGTTAGAAGTCGCAAACTAGTCTCATCTAAGTTATAAACGTCATTACGATGGAACGCATCAATTGTAGCCTTCAGAATCTCCTGCTGTCAGTCGCTGATCACCAGCATGTTGATCGCCCTAGCCTTGAACTGACTTGAAGGTGACCGAGTGTCTTCTGGAAAACTTCTCTAGCCATCCGCTGCTGGCTCATTAGTAAGTTGTTTTGCCTCCTCTCGCAGCAGCTGTCCAGTGACGGGAACGTTTTGACTTCGAACCTGTTTGAACCAAGACAGAAATGCCCTCTCTAGCTTATCGTATAAGTATCTCACGAGCTTTATACTGCTTCGTTTAGTGTTGTCTCCGCACTCAATTGACTTCTCAATTGAATCTTTTGCATTTAGAATGCCAAAGCGCTTAGCTAGCTTGAAGCGACTCACATTTTCTGCAGTTGTGTCGATTATCCGTTTCTTGTCTTTCAGCATCTGTCACGGCCACAGTGCTATGTCGCAGACGTAAGACATAATCCAATGATGAAGTTTCTCGCCTTTCTCCAAACTAAGAGGTGTTCATATCTTCAAGCTAAATTCGGTTTTTATAACATAGGTGGTGACATCAAATCCCTGAAGTCAACATGTCGGATGTTGTGGCATTATAGTGACTGCACCGATTCCTGTAAAAGCTCAGCCAACATCAAGATGACAGTCCAGCTGCCGTTATACCAGCATGTTGTTTGACATTGTCGCTGCTGCTTCACTAATTCGATATCGCACGTCAGTCAGTTCTTGGAAATGGAAACATGAAACCTAAACCATCCTTCACATTGCCCAAAAGAAAAAAATCTCAAACCGGCTTGTTGCTGTAAAGTGGCCATTTAAAAGTTAAATCTGCAGGAGACTGATTCATCGCTGAGGGAGCTTCTTAAATTTTATAAATGGTCGGACTTAATCATGCCAGTGCGTTGGTGCAGCATCCTGTTGAAAGAGTCATTCAATTAGCCTGAAGCTAAAGGAGAAGTCAGTTTTGCAGCATTCAGAACACACATCTTCAGTGATTCTCCTTGAAACTCCACTACCTGATGTGGATGTTCCAAAATTTCACATCCTGGTTTTATGACGACTCACTTTTCCGTTGATGCAAAGTGCGACCTCGTCACTGGACATGACACGTGAAAGAAAATCTTCCCCTGCTTCCTTTTTGAAAAACAATTTTTCAGAGCTCAAAACGCTTTTCTATGTATAGCCCTTTGTTTATAGCCTGCCGCAGTTGAATCTGACAAGTTCGGCATGAGCTAGACTATCGTCTGTTTGCCTAGGTGCGCCTCCGGGGAGGTCATAAAGAACAATTGTAAATTTTGAAAAGAAAATTGTCCAAAAACTGACACTTTTGAAAAATGTGCTGTGCCTCAAAATGAGAAAAAAAACATAGCCGTCGTAACTGGGCGACTTCCGACTGCCTGGCGCGCGGTCATGTTTTGTCGTGCTCCTGAGCGTGACTCTTTACTGTCGCATAACTTCGGTCCTACCTGACCGTTCCCCGAGTTTTTTGATTCATCTGCATAGCCATGCGCCACTCTATCGTTTGAGCCCTCTTGCATTTTCTTCCGCTCAGTGGTTCATGTGCTGCGATCCTCCCAACTCCGAACTGTTTCCCAATACTTTTGGCAAATTTTCGACACAGTGATTGGTCCAGCCGGTTATAGCGCCACTGTCTCCGCGAGTCAACCACAACTGTATCTCTTGGATTGGTTCCCTCAAGCAATCGCCTCACATCGACATCCATACTGCAGGGCCGTTTTCGCCTGTGAATCGTTGTTCCATCCGCCTGCGCTCTCTCTCTCTCTCCCTTGCCTGCATGCGATGCTGTCGTGCTGAGAGATTCGCTGTGTGTTGCCGACGTCACTATTTTATCGGGAAGTCGGCCACGACCTCGATCGTCTGCACTATTCTCCCAATAAGTTACTGCAGGGCGACTCTTATCGCGCGAGTGCTCCGGTGGCCTAACTGCCTCGTTGGCTAACCGTCGAGAACAGGTTCTAGGGTTCGATCCCTCCCTCACTGAACTATTTTTTGCTATTTACTCAAACAATCTATGCTGCCAGTGGACGGTCGTACATTTTTACAGCTCCTGCCAGATATCTACGCAATTCTTTATTAATGGACTATTTCAGCTTTTCATATAGGATATCAATCTTTTTTATATTGTTCAGTGTGGAATAATTTTGCGATTCGAATTTTCCCTCCCAATACTTGTTTCATTACAACTTTCGCTCGCTCTGATCTCAAACTTTCTCGCCTATCGCTTACTATTGGAATTTCAGTTTTTAGAATACCTTTTTTTGGAAATTTCTATTGCCATACATAAATTGTCATTTCCGATGCCAATTTGGGAGATTCTTGTCAGATATCGTCATTGAGTTAGTATTTTGAAATTTTCTCGAGCTGTAATGGATATGACAGGTGCAGACACATCAGAATCTCAACATGCAAACCCTGGTGTCATAGATAGCAGTCGAATAGCTGGCTGTCCATGCCCAGTGGACAATTGCCCTGAAATGATTGCCTCCTCGATGGTAACTCGACATTTGGAAAAACACTGCTCCGGATTACTTCCCGGACAAGTTCCTGATTCTTGGCTTTTTCGGCATCGTCGTTATATTTGCAAATGCAATCGAATTTTTGCAGAATCATTTCGGTCTAGACATAGCTCAAAATGTGCATCTCAACAAGCAAGTCAGTCATCTACCACAATTGAATCTGTTACTGATTCAAATCACGTTTTCAAGTTACCTTTCTTAGACGAGGTCATGCGACTTCAAAGACCAACACTAAAATTTGTGCCAGCAAAAGCACGTCAAAAATTTGGCTATGTTCTCTCGGAAGCCATCAAGCAAGTTGTCAATGAAAACTCCGTTGATTCGTGGACTACGTTGCTGATGCTTCCTAAATGCGTATTACCATCATCCAAACGTGCAGGAAAGAGACATCAACACAAGACTTCAATCAATATGCTATGTGACAAGTGGAGCAACGGTCATCTAGAAGAATTGTGGGAAGCAGCAAAAGTTAATTCAAAATCACCAACTTTTTCAAAACCAAAATCAAAAAGTTCTCAAGAAGAATATGCTGCAAGAATTGCAGCAGCCATTGATCAGGCTGAAGATGGACTATATGGGAAAGCGTGCCGCATCTTGTCATCGAGCGGGTTGTGCCCCAATAACGACATAACATGGACCAAACTGAATGACAAACATCCCAAAGTTCCTCCGCCATCCGTTTCAGAATATTCCAATGAGACTGAATTGTTGCAGTTGTCTTCTTCTTTCGACATGATGGAGATTTTACGCTCGTTTCCTCAGGCTACAGCTTGTGGGCCATCCGGTCTTCGGGTTCAACACTTGATTAATGCATGTGAAGCTGTTTTGCCAATTAGTTTAACGGCAGCCTCCTTATTTCTGGAAAGTCTCCTATCGATTTAGCGCCATACATTGCAGGTGGAAATCTTACTGCTTTGAAAAAGACGAAAGGAGATAGTTGGGATGTCAGACCAATCGTCGTGGGATAGGTTATACGTCGCTTGTCTGCTAAGTGCATATGTAGTCTAATACGTCAAGACATCATTACATATTTCTTGCCTCTACAGATAGGAGTTTCCTGTAAAAAATGGAACTGAAAAGATCATCCATCGCGTCAGGGCAGTGACTCATGATCATTGGAATGATCCTGACTTCTGCATTTTAAAAGTGGATATGGCTAATGCCTTCAATTCGGTTTCTAGAAAGGCGGTTCTAGATCAATGCTATCAACTCTTCCCGAAGATCCACAAATGGATAACCTGGTGCTATGGTTGTCAACCTTTTCTATGGCATACAATGGGACGCATCTCTTCATGTCAAGGCGTTCAACAAGGCGATCCACTCGGTCCATTCCTCTTTGCCCTAGCATTGCATCCAGTTGTCAAAGCAATTGAATCTTCTTGCTCATTACTTCACCATTGTTGGTATCTGGATGACGGCATCCTTGCTGGAAAGAAAGAAGAAGTTCTAAAGGCATACGAAGTTTTATGTTCGCAAGGTGGTGATATAGGACTCAAGCTGCAGACTAAAAAATGTGAACTGTTTGGTAAAGGCAACCTTGATGACTTCAGTCCTGACTTCTTAAAATCTAATTCAGCCAATTTCGAGGTACTTGGTTCGCCTGTTGGAGATCACAATTTCTGCTCCGAATTTATAGAGAATAAGCGTGTGAAATCCTTGCAGCTGCTGAATTATATCTCTCGGTTACGGGATCCACAAGTTTCTCTATCTCTGCTGAGGACTTGTGCCGGGTTCTGTAGGATGACTCATTTGGCAAGAACTGTTCCCCCTGAATGCACCGAGAAAGCTTTCGGAGAGTTTGACAAAGAAGTTCGAAAATGTCTAGAAGAAAGTATTGCCATTGAACTATCGGAAGAGGCTTGGATCTAATGCCAACTTAAAGTATGTTCTGGTGGACTAGGTGTTCGGTCGACAATGAAACATTCTTCAGCAGCCTATCTTGCATCGCTCAGTGCATCACTTCCCGCTGCGAGTATCAGGAGCAATGCCACAACGTACGACTCTTGCCTTCAGGCAATTTCCTCGTATAATTCGATGGTAGAAGAGCTAAAACATCTTGCAAATGATTTCTTCATTTCATCGACACCTTCACAAAAACATCTGTCAACTTTCATTGATACCAGACTACAAAAGACCTTAATGACCAGTGCAAGTCCTGCACATCAAATTCGGTTACACTCGGTCAGTTCACCCGATGCGGCTAAATGGCTAACCGTTGTTCCATCACCTGGATTGGGTTTCAGACTATCACCCGAAGAATTTCAAGTGTTGATAAAATGGTGGCTCGGCTTGCCAATGACGACTGGTAAAACTCTGTGTCCAAGATGTCCAGGAGTTTCATTAGATCCGTTGGGCCATCACGCTTTGACATGTATGCGGGGAAGCTTTGTGACAAGTCGGCATAATGCTCTGCGTGATCAGCTAAACCAAATCTGCGAATGGGCAAACCTTCGACCTGCCATCGAAAAAGGCGCCGGTTGTGGTCACTCCGACCCAAACAGAAGACCAGCAGACATTCTCCTGCCAGATTGGAGTCTTGGTCGTCCAGCAGCAGTTGACCTGACTGTTGTGCATCCGCTTATCAATAACACTGTTCCAGGAGCGAGCACAACGGAAGGGTCAACCTTGTTGGCGGCTGAAAAAAGAAAGCATACCTCCAACGACAACAAATGTGAGGAGCTTGGCTGGATATGCATTCCGATGGCAGTTACAGCCTATGGCTCATGGGGAGAAGAAGCTCTCTACACATTCTCTCAAGTTGCTTCCAGACTGTCCACTCAGACTTCAGTGACCTTTTCTGAGGCACGGGAGGCCATCATGAGAAAAATGTCCATCGCTTTGATGGGCCATAACTCCCGAGCAATGCTATCAATGAATCTAGGGGAGATTGGCAGACACGAACTGGTTCTGGCTGGAGCATCAAGTTATTTTGACTCTTAACTCCTTTTCTCTCTCTCTCTCTCTCTCTTTTGTATTCGGTATGACTTTGAAAGATCATGATCTGTACATGATTTCTATAATAAAAATAGCCGTCGTTACATGATGCATAAAACTCGTTAAGTGTTGTAGAACTGATTTCTAAAATCTGAGCTAACTCAATAGATAGATATAGTCTAATGAGATCAGATGAATCATTTTGAAAACACCCTGCTTCGAATTATAATGTAAAATTTTTTCTGAGCAGAAGATTGTTTTTCTGCAATTCATGCCATTTTCTGTTTAAGTGCGTTCAGAAATCTGTAGACCGATGTATTGGATATTCAAAACAGGTTTTTCCTTCAGAGTAGCACGGCATCAGTATTTGTTTGTCAGACAGCAGTTGTTCGTTTGGTCTATCAGTATTTTTGATCGAGTGGTGATCCTCCAAGATGAAATGCAGTTTAACAACGTCTAAGAAGCTCCTTTTAAGTAAATATTGAAGTTACAAGAAGCCCGGAAGCCCTCAAAACTTTTCCAAGTTGCACTGTCATGCGCGATGATTTCGAGGAACCTCTAAACCCATTCCATTTCAGGTGAAATTTTACATGAAAACTCTGTGGATGTAACTGATGCAAGGGTTGTACGGCCGGGTGGAACTCCGATTTTCCGAAAAATTAAGTCATCTTTTATGTACTCGATCTCTTCTCCGAAAATCATAAGTGTTCAAGATACATGCAGATGTACATGCTTCAATTGTCACTACCGATGACAATAATGTTTTTAGTCAAATTTTAGAACAAAACCTTACAGACATTCTTGTGAGTTTGTAGTTCTGACTGTTGGATAGCAATCGAAAGCTTTTTTGCAATAGACACACAAGAACATGTCAACGTCATAGAGAGCTCCTGACTCTTTCCTACTCTAAATTGAAAAATGACTAGTCAGGGCTCTTTCATGCATTCTTTTGATGCTCGTTAAAACGTGTCAATCGATCACAAATGACTTATAAACGTCACAATTCTTCATCCCATACGCACGTGTATGTCATGTGCAATATGCGAGTCATAGAATAATTAAGCAAATTAGCCGAAACCAGAAGAGAGTGATGCACAGGAAAAGTGTGGAAGAGATACAGTAGATGGATGCAGAGGAACAATTTCAAGGAATTAATGGTCTTAACCAAGGACATCAACCTCGTCAAACGGTGGCAAGAGATGCAGTGGTAAATCTTCTAATTGACAGACGGCCGTCATCAGAAGATTTAGAGAATTCTTTGAAGAATGTAGAGTAAATTCCGTTTTCAAATAGTGATCTGGATAAAGAAGTCCACACAGATGTGGCAAACGAAGTGACTAATCCAACTATGACAGAGATAAATGAAGTTATAGAAAGAATGAAGAAAACGAAGGCTCCTGGTCTCGATGACGTGCAGGCTGATTTGTGATAGGTCACAGACGGAAGTGCTGAGATTGGGCAATCTTGTAAGCATCGTCCAAAAGATGTGGAGTGAGGTGAGCTTGGTAGATGACTGTAGTACTGAGGTACTGGCTCCCATTCATAAGAGTGATGGAAGAGAAGACTTTAATAATTACAGAATGCTCATCACTGCTCTCAGTGGGATACAAGATCTCCGCGGAGGTACCTGAAAGGAGTCATAGACCTTTTTATCGCTGAACAATCGGCTCATATCAGTCTGGCTTTGTGCTATCATAGTAAGAGTTTGAACTGATCATGACAAGCGGACCACTCAATCGATTCTCACGCCTTCCAATCGTGTCATACAGCAGCGTGCCATATATTCTTGGAGAGCCTACGTTCTCAGTCTTCGAATGAAATATGATAAACTTGAATCCCTTAATGTATTTGCTGAATAGTGCTCAAAATGTGAAAATCGCTCAATTTACACATCGCCATTTTTCAATAAGAAAGCATGTGAGCATGATAATGAATGAAGTACGGAGAGAACGAGCATTTTCTGGGCTCTCTTAATGTGCTGATCATCAAAATCGGTGAGGTAATAAAAAAATAATGAGATAGTGAAGTTATCACAAAGTCATGACTCTTTTGACTGAAAATGTCATATTGTCACTTTTCTATGAAAATGATCATGTTTGGTATCTTCGGAATCCTTGCGATGTGGGGAGTACGAACATGTAAGTTTCATTCAAATTAGTTCAATAGTTATTTTTCAAACTTCTTCAACATTTTTGTCATTGCCGCTAAAGTACACAAACATGAAAGGTAAGCAATCTGCGATCAGCATGACTGAACAAAGAAATGCCTTCTTTATTTATTTTGTTTTGACCCGTAGTTCACCTTACATGGTGCTTGTGTACTTTAGCGGTAATAACAAAAAAAGTTGAATAAGTTTGAAAAGGAACTATTGAACTAATTTGAATAAAACTTGCATATTCGTGCTCCCCACATCGAAGGGATTCTGATGATACCAACATGAATATTTTTGATGAAAAAATGAGATCATGATATTTTCAGCAGAAGAGTCATGATAATTTTTTTGAGGACAGTTTTGTGATAACTTCACGATCTCATTAATTTTTCATTGCCACCGATTTTGATGACCAGTATATCAAACGAGAGCTCAGAAAATGATCGTTCCTCAATTACTACACTGCCTAACACACAGTGTGGCAGACAGGCAGGAGTTCTCGATTAAGTTATCAATTTTTTTCTCACTCTACTTATATTTACACAGTCCTTTTTTTTCATTACCTACCATTTGAATATTATCAACATTTACATTTGTGTTTTATTCTTATTTTTCACATTGGTTTTACTTACTGAATAGTTCGATTTGAGATTTAATTCATTATTAATTGTGCTTCGCCTAAGGTTAGCCCTTGCTAATTTGATTCCATGCTTGATTCATTACCATACTAACATGTTTTCTTATTGAAAAATTGCGATTTGTAAATTGAGGGGCTTTCACATTTTGAGCACTCCAGCAAATACTTTAACAGCTCATTTGAAGGCTGAGAGTACAAGCTCTCCATTAATGTAATGTATGACATGTAATTAATGTATCACATGGTGTTGCACGACACGATTGGAAGGCATGAGAATCGATTGGGTTTCAACATAACTTGGGTGGTCCGCTTTTTATGATCAGCTTTGTGACTGTAAAAGGGAAATCCACCGTCGATCAGCTGTTTATTGTTAGGCAATTTCTGTAGAAATACTTGGAATGCAATTAGGACAGAAGACATCTAATCGTCGATTTCAAGAAAGCATACGATAGTATACACAGACCAACCTTATGGAGCGTAACAAGAAATTCGGAGAAGTTTTTCAGATTGTCAAAATTGTGCTACGAAGCAAGCAACTGTTGTGTGAGAGTTGGAGGCCAAGTCACAGACGCCTTTTTTGTTCTCCTCCGACTTGAAACAGTGATGCCCTCCGGCTCCAATATTGATCAATTTCGGCTGAAGTGGGTGATGAGACAAGTGAGAACTTCGGGTGGATTGAATCTAGAAGACCTGAATTGTGACCGGTTGGCATATGTGGATGATGTCGATTTAATGATCGAGAGCCTGGTAGTGCTGGATAGAAAGTAGGCGGATACGGTGAGGCAAGAATTCTGCAAAATAAGTGGCCGGGACGACTGGATGGTTGTGGCGCAGAATCGAGTCGAATGGAACTGCAGTGGCAAATGGTCTGCATGGCCTGAGACCTCCGGACGGAGTGAGTATATTTGCAGAAAAGCGACAACTCAAAGACGTGTTTAATTTGATACAGAGTAAATAATTCTAAAATAAATACAAAGTAGATATAAGCAAGGAAATGAAAACTAACTTATTTTAAGCACTTTCGACAACTCTAGCCATAATAAGATAACGTCATTAAGCAAAGGATGCTAAATAGTCTTGCTTCAAAAGCTAAAAACATTCAATTCATCTAGGGGGCAGCTATGAAAGGAGATTAAGTGAAAATACTGAAATCGAGACATGCACAACTGGAAATTAGCATAGATAAGGTAAATGAGTTGATTTTTGTTTTCTTTTATTCAATTCAATAGAAGGAATGTCTGTTTTAAATTCATAAAGAAAGTACTCGTGTGGTGTGTCAAGTACTTCTTGATTAATTCAAAATGAAATGACTGAAGTATCAAAGATTACATACTACACCTGACTTTCACTACCAGCATTTCAGATTTGCATTAAGCAAGCTAGTGAAGTTTCGACGGGCATTCATTAAATACGGCTCGCATCACTTTGAACACACTCGCCTAAGTTAGTGCGCCTGCAATAATTAAAATTTGACGCTTTTTGCAAACACATTGAAAATGAAATAATTGAATATTGAGTTGCATTCTCAGTTGAAAAATGGAAACAGACCTAAATAGCTGCCATTTCATTCAATGTCAGGAATTATCAGAAGGCGTAATTTACATCTCAGGGCTGTTTCCATTTTTCATTTGAGGATGCAATTCAATATTTAATTATTCTATGTATACCAACATTTCAGTCTACGAATTTATAGCAATCTCCTTTTCATAATTTGCATTTTGCAATTAAAGAACTCACAGTCTTGCACACAACCCAAATGAAGATAATGACTGGAACAGTCCTATAATATTAGATTAATTAATATTTTTGGGTAGGCTATATTGGAATGTCAATTAAATCTAATTAAATGATAGGTGAGCGAAGTGTTCGACTACTCATCGCTTCATCGGTTTCTCTGTTCTTGTTCAATTGTGTATATGTACTAGTATGGACCTAACATGAAACTATGCTGCAGAGCCACATTAATCCATGCAAATACTTACTACACCTTTCATATTTTTCAGAAGCCTATTCACATTGGTGGATCGTCCAACTTCCCGAAATCTTTGGTATCGATTGATGGAATGGACATTGGCACGAATGGTGCCGCTCAAGACCACAGCAATTTTTGCGTTGGCTTTTCTAGTTTTCAATTTAAGTCACGGACCTTCGCAGGAAGAAACTTGCAGGAATGCCTCGAGTGCTCTCTGAACACCAGAATGAATTTCAGTAAGAAATGCTCCGAGCATTATATGAGAACTCTGAACTTTTTTTGACCCTCAATCAGGCGCATTAATGGAAAATTTTCTTATTTGTTTATTGTTGCAAATAAGTGTGACATCAAGCTGATTTATAGCCGAATTAGTAATCTAAGGATTGTGACATATAATCTGATTTTGGATGAGGGCCTAAAAAATGAATAATGTTTTCTACCCGTAGTATAATAGCATGTAGAAATACTTGAAATTGCTTGAAATGCGCAATAATGACACCATGTAGGCCTGTAACTTCTATCTTTCAAAGTAATTGTTGATTTATTGACTTTGACAACATGTACAGGGTGACCAGTTAAGGACGCCGGATTGAATTCAATAGCCATATCCACGACACTGAAGATATGTTATTAATTAAATGCCTGGAATATTTACAAAGGTATGTAACTTCATTTTGCATTATCAATTTGCTATGAATTTGATGCAGAAGTTGCATTGGGTGAGTTCCACTCATAATGGTAATAGAACACCTGGCACAGTCACACCACTTGCCATTTGTATTGTTGGATAGAAAATCCCACGGCATCTTTATGCCATCGGTCACAGCAGTTGCCCCCTTAGTACAAATACCCTTACAAAGTTCAAGTTGCACAATAGTTTGAAACTTGCGACCATGCAGTTCGCCAAGATTGTGCCAATTTTGCGCTTAAGAATCAGCAAGTGAATCCAATGTTTACGAGGAGAGCAATCTTTAGTGATGAGACCTATTTTTATCTCGACGATTGCGTAAAGAAACAAAATTTTCGAATATGGGCCACAGACGATCCTCAAGTGAGGATCGATTACCCTACATGAGAAGCCATTGCAACCCGACCAATGTGCGGTATGGTGTGGTGGAGTGATTAGACCATTTTTTTTGAAAATGAAAATGGAGTTGTAAAGGTAAATGGCGATTATCATTCAAGGATGATAAATGACTTTCTTTGCCTCAACTCGAAACCTTAGATGAACAAGACTTATGGTTACAACTAGATGGTGCAACTAAACATACTGCACGAGAAACCACACAGTTCATCAGAGAATAATTTCCTGATCGCCTTTTCTCCAGCAATGGTTATCATCGATGGATGGCCACCAGGATCATGTGTCTTGTCCCCATATGATTTCCATGATGATTTCTATCTGGGCTTTGTGAAATCGCGGGCATATAAAAACCAACAGGATTGCTCAATTAAAGCACGAGATCCGAGGTGTAATTGGTGGAATCACGTCAAACTTGTGTGAAAGAGTGATTGAACATTTCCTTCACAGAATAAGAGTATGCTGTGACTGCAGAGGTGGTCATCTAAAGGATGGTGTTTTTCATAAGTGAATATGTAGACTGTGGATGAAAAATTGCCTTGTGAATGCAATATCAAACATATTTAATCCTTTTTTCGTATTTCAATTAATTTCCTTGTAAACCGACAATGCAAAATGAAGTTGCATGTCTATGTAGATATTCTAGGCAACAAATCAATAACATATCAGTAGCATTGTGGATATGTCTATTGAATTAAATCCAGTGTCCTTAACTGGACACCATGTATTTGCTCATTGAAATTAGTTTTCTAGAATTTGAATGGTTTTGCTCATTTGATTTTGCTATCTAATCATCACAAGTGTTTGTTTGGTCATTCGATCTAGTTTAATTTTCTTGATTTCAAAAAAAACTTGTGCATTTTTTAACGCCATGAATTTCATTTTTAAATCTTGTGTCGTCATATGTTTACTTGAGCAGATATGCCGTTTTGCTTGCACTTGCCAAAGTATATGAAAAAGCAAATAGAGAGAGAGACAAAGATTTCATTACTCTCAAAAATGTGAAATTCGCTGTTGATGTGGACAATTTTGTGTCATTAGTAGTGCGCATGAGTAGGCCTACTAATGAAATTGAAGACCGTGAACCGCTTCCTATAAGTCTCCTATAAGGCCCGTGTGAAAGATCTCATTGAGTTAAATTGCTCCAATGTCACACTTGGATTATCTATGTCACCGAAATCAAAAATTCTTTGTGCAACCTAAGGGAAGATTTCGATCTGTTTTAAAAAATACATATAGTACGAATTAATAAAATAGTTATGAGTTTGATAGAATTTCTGTGTTCTCAATTGTCTTATTATCAAGCGAGATTTCGTAATGTGTAGATATAGAACAATTGCATTATCGCATTGCAAAATTATGACGCAATCTTCGTTTGGGTAGTTAAAGTAATTTCTGATGCATCCGCTCTCATGTCAAAGGTAATCCAAGTATATGGCGTTGAAGCAGTATAGTCTCAGTGTGCTATCTCTTTTGAGAGCTGAGAGTTGACTTTTTGGGGTTTGCAATGCTGCAAATTTTGAATTTCCGTAATTTGCATCAAGCATCTAGAATGGAGTGTTCCGATGCCCTCTCAGGGCAATATTTTCACATGTGTTGAGAAGTGATTGATTTTGACTATAACAATGTGCAGCATGAAGTTCACTATCGTAAGCTTCAGTGGTACTCATGCGATCCACTGATGTCGTTAAAATAGTTCCATGTCAACATCTTATACTGTACATGCATGAATATGGTAAAACTCTGACTGTAAGTTCTTTTTCACTTTTCTGATAAGTACTAAACGGCGATTTCTTTTCAAACATGCATGCATCGTTGCAGAAAATTCTTCAGTACTTATGAGTCCACAGCTTAGCGAGAAACATGAATTCAACATAATCGCCATAGTCTGTGGGCTTATATAAGCGGGCATGCGTTATTTCAAAATTTAGAAAATTAAATCAGATAAAGCGACCAAACGACCTAATTTTAATGACTGTTCTAGAGTAAGTGTCGTGGCAGTTCAGAAACTTTATTCACTTTATTCAAATCATACTATATGGTTTGTCTAAAATACTCTATGTATTTAAGCAATCTAGCAAACAACAGTGGCTAAGTAATTAAATTAAATTAAATGAGCGAAAACTTAAATCAATGACTAAACAACTTATTTTGGATTACAAGAGGTGCTACTCCGGCAGACACAGTGAGTTTCTGCAGGGAGCCAGGCCAAAAGTGAGATTTTCATAGAATTACGTCTACCCTATCCCTACTACAAATTTGCAGGCCTGCTGTGTTCTGCCTGGTTTCTCTTCTCGTCAGGCAGGATCAAAGAAATACACATGTTAATCCAATGGGACGCAGATTGAATTTTTTTGCCAAAAATGAAACTTTTTATGTTTTCTTATGCTGAGTGAAAGTACTAAGTCTAAAGCCATGATTTTTGACATGGAATTTCCTCAGGTCATTTCCTATCATGTTCAGGTACTTCTGTCTATGAGGCTAAATACATGTTGAATTGGCAAGCTTCTTATGTCGACAAGCACAAGCTTTTTTGCCAATTTGATGCGTATTTGACCACATTCTTGTACACATCGCCGATAAGAAGCATGATAAAAACACAAAAACATGATAGGAAACGATCTGAAGACATTCCATGTCAAAAATTATTACTCTAGACTTTTCGCTCAGTAGTAGAAAACATAGAGAGTTTCATTTTAGCAAAAAACTCCAATCTGCATCCCATTGGATTAAAATCTGCCTTTCCTTGATCGTGTCTGACTAGAAGAGGAACCAGGCAGAACTCGATAGACGTGCAGATTCGTAGTAGGCACAGGATATACGCATTCTGTGAAAGTTTCAGTTTCGGCCTCTTTCCCTGGAGAAAATAATTGTGTCTGCCGGACTGTGTAGTGTAGCTAAATGTTGAATAAATGCCTATCACACGAAACAGGTCTAGCTATCCTTATTTTTTGTTCGCATTGATCAATTGATCATGCCGTCTTTCTTGACTGCTGCGTATTTCTGCATCGAATACATTGTGTTCTACACGTTGAAAAGACAAGATTACAATTAGTCTCGATTGATGATTTGTCGACTACAAAATTTGTTATGAAATTGTGTCAGTAATTAAGTTATAGGACAGAGAGCGCTGAAAGAATAAGCTATCAGCGTTCAACATCCTCCATCAGCCGACATTGTTCGCAGTGGTCATGTCGAGCGTACTGTGGTTTAAGTAATGTGAAGAAAGATCTTTCTTCATTCCAGTGGTGAGGAAGTATTGATTGTGGGATGAAGATATGTGATCGCTGTTTACTCTGTCTACATCGAACGTGTTGTTCAGGTATTTTTCAAGAAATTGTCTATTATCTTGTTCTAAGTCGCGCTGCTATGCTCGCAGACTAAACATCAATCGAGAAAGTTGCTTCTTTTTCTTTTGACGCACTACTTGTACATTTTTACATTTTATACATATTAACTTTTCCAGATAGCCTCATCCACCGAAAGATGGGTGTTCATGTGTTTCCGAGCCAAATGAATAGAATTTTCCATATTGCTAGCATAGGTGCATATTTGCTCAATATGTTGTTGAATCGGCACAAAAAGATTGTAATTATTCTTGTTAACACAGGTCATTTTGTTAATGATGGTGCCACACTTATCTTGTGTAAACATATGAACTTGTCGCAACAGCTCAGAATTTTTCATACAAGGAGTTTTTTTGATCGTTGGTTGGTTTCCCTGCTGACGAAACTAAAATGTGACTCACTGGTGTCGAGATTTGTGTTTGATAACATGTGTTTTTCGTTCGCCCATTGTTTTATGATAATTTTCAATTTGTGTGTTATGAAAAAAAATTGACTTTGTCTGGTTTCCCTGTGGGAGTGCTCATTAGTCCTACTAAGGAGTACCTATCATTCTATGATTATGTAAACGTCTGAAATATTTGCATATATTTTTTACAACGTTGCACATCATTTGGAATTACATGAAACCTTTACAATGAAAATAAAATTTTGTGTACTAATAAATTTGCTTTCTATGTATCTCCTGATGGTCTCTCTGGAACCATTTATTTTAGTCCTCGTCTCTCAAGTATCAATGATAAAAACATTATTGATGATTACATAGCTCGGAATAGACAAAAATTAATTGATCAGGTGGGAATGCTAGTAAAAAATTATATGGAAAGCTATTTAGTGAATCCTTTCCAATAGCAAAAAACTCTGTATCCGTCGTCTGCTTATGTAGTGAAATCAGCAGTGCAGTCTCACATGCGAAATTGTACCTGGCAATGCATTTTGCGGTGAAGCGAGCCAATAGGAATGCAGGAATTGCATGAACTCACGGCAACACTCGCCACGAAATCGCCTGCAATTGGCAACAATAGGGCGTGGCATGATAATGTTTAACAGCTGCATTAGTTCGTGGCGAGTGTTGGCCACTTCCTGGTGTTCACTTTTGTTGCCAATGTTTCGTGGTGAGTTAGTGGCGACTTTGGTGGCGAGGCATTTACAGTGTATGAATATAATGACAGCTTTCATTTCGGACATCGATTTATGTCGAGTTGTTCATATAGGCCAACCAGTCACGCGAGATCATGTGCGAAAGCAAAATATTCACATTTTGCGATCTTCCAACACATTGCACATCTACGAGCATGATGCAAACAATGAATTAATGACTTTCACTCTTTATACACCATCGTGGACATGTTCGAAATCATTCTTCATCTAATTACAAAAATTTTGCGATGGAATTTCTACACCCTCTGAGACATGAGGGGGGGTGGGTCCAGTGGACCCCCTTGGCCTATCTGGCATACTTCTACTGATTCAATTGAAATGAAATAACACATGCAGATTCACTGTCAGAAATGATTTTGTATGGGCTTGAGTGGTTGATATATCGTCAGCGTAAAAAATGAAATAGAAAAATGTGGCTCCGGGGTCCACTGGAACCGCGCGAAATGTGTGAAAGGCTCCATAGGCTGTAATGTTACCCTGGCATACGCGCGACTATGCTATTGTCTTCGATAGATATAGCTTTCCAATTGTCTCTGTTGGCCATTGTTCTACGGAAAGGAAGTGCGAAGGCAAGAATTTTTCCCATGGTGGGTACCATGAGCACGATCAACTTTTTCATGCTCTGGGGATCAGTTTGGTGTGTGGATCACCGAAATCTGACCACTGACGGCTGAGAACGAAGTAAAAATGTTAAGTTGGTGATAATTACTGACTTCAGTCATTGTCGTTAGCACGCGCATTGGCTACAGTATTGATTGATTTGCATGAAGTTCGAGAACATCAACACTTTGGAAATCAAAGATGTCATTCCAGATAGAATCGGTTGTACTTTGCGAAAATTAGCAATTCGGGATGCGTTTTAATCGCCACATCATGCTGAACTCAGAAATGTTCTCAGTTGATGTTGAATATCATTGGCAGGTCAAAAACCAAAATCGCGCGATTTCCTCGCTGTAAGATGAAAACGAGCGACATGTGTGAAAGGCTCCATAGGCTGTAATGTTAAACAGACAGCTGCGCGACTTCCGCGCTGCAAAAAGTCGCATTTGTGAAACAGACCTACTACATCTGACCAGCAAACCTCAACTTCAATTTGCACATGCGCTTAACATCATGGGGCACCGGTCCATGCAGCGAAAAAAGTGTAATCCTGACCGGTTGAACGAATAACTGAGTGAGAACTACTCGGCGGACCTCAACGTGGTAAAAAGATTGAGGCATTTGGACAAACAAACGTAGGCTACTACGGAGTACACCTACTGGAGGCATCCAGTCGACTCCATGTGACAGTGCATCACCGTTTAAATGCAGCTATTGAGTGACTGAAAATGCTGAAAATGATTGCAAGGTAGACAGTTTTAGCTAATTAGCATATATATTATAATAAATAGCATTATAATTAATAATTAGTAATTGTGTATATACATGCGTTATAATTAATAAAACTAATATTCCTCAGATCTCCGCAGTAAGGTGGTATTTTGCATTGGACATTTTTTGACCAAAATGACTTTATATTTATTGAGATAATACTTCGTAGAATAATCGTGAATCTTTACAAAGGTGACTGTCTATCGTAGAAGTACATAGATAATAGAAGTCTTGAAATGGAAGTTCGATATCTTGCTTGTGTATGTGCAACGATGGCACATGGAAAATCTATGGTTAGTAGATTATCCCCTCCGATATACATGTAATACATTGCATCTAAGGCAAGATATTTGTCAAGTTAGTTATGCAAGTTGTTGACAGCAAATCACAGATTTCTCTTGAAGAGAATTTTAAGTTAGATTGTAGTATATGAAATAGTCTATTATTCCATGGATTGATATGCTTTTTCTAGGTGTGGCAGTCGTTAATATCAATTATAAAATCCTTCAACACTGGAATGCGAATTATAAATCGTTTCACAGAGTTATAACTGAAGGTGGTCAGTGCAAGGTTTTGAGAACATCTCAAGAATTCACAGATAAAGAATCTTATTGTTGGACAGCTTCTCCAACAAACGACAAGGAAATTAGCGCTTATCTGACACCAATAAATTGCAGAAAAAATGTGGGAGGAAACTTGTAGTTGGCTTACATGGAGTGGCTTCTTTTCATGCTTCTTGTTTTAATCCTATGTTAATTTGAGATGCAATCAAGAGTTTAAAAAGAGAACGAATAGCCACTCGGACTGTCGATGAGCTTTTTTTGATGGACTAAGATCGACAAATAATTATGTTTAAATCTAAACCACAAGAGGCGTCTAAATACACGCATTTTCTCGAGAAACGCCCTAATTCGTATTATGCCCCCGCAGCTGAACAGATGTTATTTTTGATGTATTAAAAATAAGTAGCAACTTTTTCTCACTCCTTAGGAACATTTGCCGTTGAATAGTTGTGAGATAATTGATTAACTCATTTGAGCATGAAGATGATAACCACGCCTTAGTCTCATCTTACTAGCAGTCATCGCTAAGATTAATTTGAGTCATAGTGACAAAGCTCCAAGTCATTTCAGCTGCTCAATTTTCAAATGACCACGAGGTGCAACGGAAATTTTCCGGACGTTTGTGAATTGTTATTGCTACCTCTAAGCTCGTAAGCTTGTTCTTCAAAGCAATTGACACGAGAGAACTTTTTTGCCCTCTCTCACCTCCTTGCAGAAGCACCTCTGTGATTCTCTGGTTTGGATAGATTCAATATCCTCGATCGTCGATCCATTCATCCTTGAACTTATCTTACACATCTTCCAAATTCTCGTGGGATGTCGGGAAGAAAAATTGCAAGATGCCTTTTCTCTGAGACACATTCCATTTCTTCCGCGACGTCTTGCAGAATGATCTCAAGATGCCTCATCCACAAGACGCTCATGAGTAATGCAGTCCATCTTCTTCTATGTACATGTCACAGAGATGAATTGCTTTGTCTGCACTGTTTTGTCTAGAGATGACATTTTTAATACTGATGGTCACGCCAAGAACTAGTCCCGAGGGCAGAAAGATCAATTTTAGATTGAATGTAATGCAAATTCAAACCTGAATTCTGATGAACTAAATCATTGACACCGCACTGACGTACACAGTCAGTAAATTTAGATGGTGAAGAGTCCAGCCGTGCTACTAATGTTTCCATTTGATGAATTTATTGCGGAAAAACCGTGAGTCACAGATAGGTGCAACTGTCAACTTGGCAGACGTTCAGTCTTCAATGTGACAACGGCAGCTCGTGTGTTTCCTAATACAACTTTCCTTGCGTATTGCGCTCGCTTAGCCAATCACGTAAGACAAAGGAAGACGGCCGGCTCTTTCATACAATGGCTGAGATAGAATCACGTCACCTACAGTAGCAGCGACAGACGAATCCATCTCTGTGGTACATGTACATGTATATTTGTTTCATGTCATCAGATGTGTTGCAGGATGTCCACCTTATTTACATTATTTGAAAAGCAAAGTTTCACTGAGCTGATGAATAAGCTGACTCCAAAAGATAGTAAAATCGATCACAAAGCTTCTTCAGAGCGCTAGCAGCATGCGATTGATTTCTAGACAAAACAAGTAATAAACATCCAATATCAAGGGATTAATAGTTCATTCTATACTACTCTTCCTCCGCAATTGGAATTGTCTTTCAATTGACCGCGCACATCCTCCTTCGGGGTTCTGTACAGTTCATAATTGATTGTGTGCTATTGTTTTCCAGAAAGTTTTAGAAATAGACTTACTGACATTATTCTTATTTACATATTTTAGCAAGTCTCTCTGCGTATTGCTTTCTACGATAGCTCCGTCCAATCATCCGTTCAACAACGATCTTCGCGGCTAAGACTCTGGTCCAGACCTACGTCGCGCCTCGACTATTGCAACGCACTCCTCCAAGGCATCTCTGCCTTAGTCTTCAACTCCACTCTAAGCAGTTCAGAATACGGACAGCACGACTCTGCGATGCGTGAACACATCGCACCCATTCTGCGCGAGATGCATTGGCTTCCGATAAAACAACATATCCGATTCAAGATGGGGGTCATCGTGTATAAGATTCTCCATGGGCTGGCTCCCCATTACCGGTATCTCTCTGATGACTGTCACCTGATCGATGGCAACAGCACCGATCGTTCCTCCAACATCCAAACATGTGATTCACGAAGAATTCGCTCTTGTGGAAGCCGCTTTGGAAGCCGCTCTTTCACTACGTCGAGTCCACAGCAATGGAACAGCCTTCCAGTTAAGCTGCGTGATCATAGTATGAACCTCAGCTCCGCCGACTCCTAAAGACTCACTTGTTTGACTGTGTTTTGAATGTATGCAGGGCGCCTAGAAACCCTGTGGTATTGTGAGCTTATTATACACATAATAATAATAATAATAATAATAATAATAATATAATTTTACAATGCACAAGGCGCTTCACCCGAGAGTCGACGTCGATAGATTATATCTGCCAAGACGGATGGGAGGTTGCGGCCTGATAAAAATGGAGGATGTCATCAATGAAGAGAAACTTAGCCTGTCACAATACATCTGTAGCAGGATCGGTGATCCCCTGATTGTGGCAGCAAGGCAATATGGAGTCTACGAGAACCACCAAAAAACAGCAAATCATGGAAGGTCAACGTATTTCACGAAAGAAAAGGCAGGTGGCAACAAAAAGCATTACACGGTCAATATCCGAGACAAATGAAAGAGATCACAACAGAGAAGAATATGTAGCCTATGGCTGGATGACCCAAGTCGCGCTAACATCAGAGACCGAAGCCTTGATCATAGCCGCCCAAGATCAAGCGCTAGCAACAAAGGCACAAAAGAAATACATCATGAAGACGACATCAGATGCAAAATACAATCGGTGCCACGAAAAGGATAAGACTGTAGCCCACTAAATATCAGCATGCAGTCAGTTGGCTCCAAGTGAGTATACTACCAGACATAACGATGTCGCGAGAATAGTGCATCAAAGTATATGCCAACACTACAACGTAAAGACCGAAAAGGAATACTGGAGACACAAACCAGAAGAGGCTACTGAAAATGAGAAAGTCAAGATTTTCTGGGATTTCGGACTGACAGAAGAGTAAATGCTAGCCGGCCGGACATCACAATAACAGACAAAGAAAAGAAGGAAGTCAAGTTAAAAGACATTTCAATTCCAGAAAATAGAAGCATTAAAAACAAAAAAAGGGAAATATTCAAAAATATCAAGACCTTAAGATCGAAGTGCAAAAACTATGGAAAACGAAAGCTGAAGTTGTACCAATTGTCATCGGCGCGTTTGGAGCAATAACTCCAAAGTTGGAGGACTATCTCCGCAGACTACCAGGTATCCATGTAATTCACCACGTGCAGAAAGCAGCGCTTCTCGGAAGTGCACATATCGTCCGAATGCACCTAGGTCTCCCAGAGACTTGTTAAGTCTCCGAAGCGAAGCATGTATTACCGACCATAAGTGTCGAGAGCAAAAAAATTTACAGTAGTTCGTTTCTTATCATGCCGTAATTGCTCTTTATTGGTATTTGAATGAATGTTATTTGACGTATTGATTGCCTGTGAACCGCGAAGTATAGATGATTTGATTACTGAATTGCAGAAGGAGAGCCTTCAAAACTAGCGGTCATCAAAATATGTTATTCTAAACAAACCTTATGCTTGATGATCAGAAATAACCTGAAGTTGACATTTCATGCAGTAAGCTTGTTTTCACAAACTTCCAGTCCATATCTCCATCTGAAAAATGTCAAAATCCAAAGGGCATTGGATGACAAATCTCTTCAAAGTTATTGCAAAAGTTCATTAAATAAGTGAAATTTGATAAATGAGTTTATCAAAAAGAAGCTTCGTTTATCAACTGTTGGAACATATCAAATTATCAGTCAGAAATGTCCCCATCGGATGGCAGATTGGAACTAATGAGATATATACGCTTATGGAATAAGAGAGTGTCGTCCTTTGAATTCAGTTTTATTTTACTGAAATAATGATGGGATGTTACTTGTGTTCAATTAGAAAACAGCTCAATAGAACAAACCCAACATCAAAGAACTTCATTAAGACAAAGAAGAAGAGTGTCGTGATGATACGAGTTGTAAGATTGACCCTTGAGAAAATAGTCTGTCAATAGAATTGTCTGAAATAGAATCAATGTTTGAAGAATACTTTTTTGATGATCAACATGATGTGAGTGGGTGTATCTGCCAAGGAACAGGCCAAGTTATGGCCTAGTGAAGTGTTTCATGCTTCGGCCATGGCCCGTGCTTTTTATTATATAGTCCCAGCTGCAGACCCTATTTGCCTCAGGGGCATTATGCCCCCCTTGTGTGTTTTATCTCCAGCCGGAACGAATAATTCACTAGGTGACATGCCACGCGTAATTACGGAGCACCCCAAACATCCGTGGTTAAGGACATTCTATTTTTCTACGCGCGTACATACGCGCTGCACTAAGAGTCAGCTATCGCATGGGTGCACTCCCATGTTAAAACATGGGGAATGTTTATGAATACGCACGGGCGGGCGTTTATAGTTTGCTCGTCGTCTACGGTTGTCTGCGTTGCCGCTTGAACCACGGATGAACCGCTAGACATGTTCTGTCTTCCCTGAGCATGAAATTGAGGTTCTATCACATTGTTTAGCCTCTGATACATGCAGACACATGAGACGCAAAGTCTATATAACAGGACTGCCGACAGATGTTGCAGCAATGTCACACATAGCCACGGATGTTTGGGATCATGTGCAATTGCGCGTGGTTTACGCGTGAATTACGCGTAATTGAGCGTGGCAGGTCACCTAGTGTTGTTTGAATGTCTCCTTCAGTGACGTCTCCTAACTTCGTATTTGCATTCTCTGAGTGGTAGCTGTTACTTTGTAGACCCAATATTTTAGCCACAGGGGCCACATGAGAAAAAAATTTACGACCACATTTTTTCGACATTTTGGATTTTTAACTCTTTTGAAGAGTTTTGAGTTTTAAGTTGATTTGCAGCTTTAGGAAATATGGCCAAGTAATTGTATTAATTGGCACTCAGATACTTTTAACCTCGTTATGATGACTAGTAATATTGGGAGTGTTATATGCATACTACTCATAAATACGAAATTTTCAAAAAATGATTGTTTGAATTTTAAAATGCTATTTATAGTAGCAAGATCAACTTGGAATAAAAAACTGACACCACCAATAAATAGACCATGCCCAAATATCCATACCATGTAGTGTCATGCCATGTCAATTTAGTGGTTTAGAAGATCTTATGCCCCCTAATATTTCACCGACTAGAAAAGGCTTGAGTCAGATAGGGTGAAAGTTAGATATTGAATGCAGATAGAAAAAATGCTTGAATCAATCATATTACAAGATTCACTGAAAATATTTTCCTGCAATTTCTTTGTTGCATTGCAATTTAAGCGATTAATTGCAAAACTGTAACTTCAGGCTCAGTTTTGAGACCAGAGAACACCGTCTCTGGTCAATATATCTACGGAGGTGTCGCTTTTTACAACAACTTATTATATTTCAAGCACACATACTTGACATTGATGCACTTCAGACGGTGAAAGGGCCTTTATTTAGGCATGCATTCCTATTTTTGCTTTTTCGCTTTCTACACCAAAAGTTCAAAGTCAATGTATTTGACTATTGACTAGTAGATAAAGTTGTCACTTTTTAATACAGCTAAGTATTTCAATTTTAGGTGCATGAAAGAAATTTTACAATTTCAACCTGGAAAAATTGACGAAATGGAATTTTCTAATAGCTGTGGCTGATGGGCAAGGCAAAGCGGTAACTCCCCTTTGTATTAGAGTCGAATTTCTATTCGAGTTAGTCTTCTAAAAAATTCGGCCATAATACAAAAGGGAGTTGCAGTTTTACTTTGCTCAATATCAATTATGATCTCCCGTCGTTTGGTCAAACGTGTAACTATGGATGAATTTGAGAAATTCTTGTCCCTGATGTATACTCATGCCCGTTGTGGGAAAAAATGATATTGTTACTTTTTTGAAACTCTAACTACGGAATTCAAATGCTTACAAAGACCATGGCAAGTGATCGTTTCCTCAAAATTTTAAAGGTTTCAAAAATTTGATGACAAACCTATACATGTAAACGTTTGAGATCTCCTTGAGATCAGGGATGCGGAATCGGAGTCCCGGAGTCCTATCATTTTTGCTGGAGTCGGAGTCCTATCAAATGATAGGACTCCGGACTCCGGTATATAACTAGACCCGATATATAAAACAAACAAATTATTTATTCTCGTACATAAGGCTGTCAATGTCTTGATGTCATTTTTCTCCGTCAAACAGAAGTACAGAGACACACTGCATGCAAAGGTTGTAATAGTTGAGGGAATGAACCGTGATAGTGAAAAAAGGATTGTCGTTTCACTCGGTGATTTAATAGAGAAGACAAGTCTTCCTAGCCTCGATCACACTTACGCACCAAAGATCACATCAGAGACAAAAATGAAATACTAGTTTGTCTGAGAACATTACTTCTTGCCCTCACGTTAATCGTGTGTGATCTCTCCTCCAAAGTGCATATTAAAATCGAATGTGTACTCATATTTTATGAAGAAGATGGGGATTTTCCTGCCTGGTAGAGACTGAAGAAAAACCGTGTGAAGCACACATCAACAAAATGGGAAGAGGCGAGTCGCATGCATCCAATTTTAAGCAACATTTGATAAACTTTTAAATTGATACAGCAATGATCACTAAAGATAGGTTCAGGTAAGCCTATAGTGATCTGTGACGTATGTTACTAGCTTTTTTAAAGAAATTAGGCTATATATACTGGCCACCCGGAGTCGGAGTCCTATCAGAAGCCGAAGTCCCATCAACCCCCGGAGTCGGCGTCCTATCAAAATGATAGGACTCCGCATCCCTGCTTGAGATTTCCAAAATATACATTTTTTCTAATTTCTGAAGTGTTTCAGAAATATGCGAGTATTTGTCGATCTAAATTCACTTGCAACTATTCTTTGAGGGTTAATGAACAATTGCTGCCTCTCAGCACACGATGTAGTTTCATAGCTTGCATGCCAAACAAAACCGATAAGTATGCTTTGAAATTCTGGCTGTTGGTGAACGTCAAAACAAAATATGTCATCAATATAACGCAACAACTGAGCAAGAACTTTATCATCTGCTTGTGATCATTTGCAATGCCAGGATTTTTATTCTATCTTGAAATAACCATTTATTTTCATTATGTCATGCCAAAATGATACCTATTCTCACTGAGATCCGTGGCTTAGTCTATAGCAAAGCTGGAAGAGTCAACAATTTGCCCCACTCCACAGGTCTCTACAACTATTCAGCCATAATGATCAGACAATAATGCAACAGACAATATGAGACAATGGTCAGTCAAAAGTGGCTGCTCAGAGCAGACAAAATGAGACAATTACCAGCCAAAATATCAGAAAATATTGTCTGTTTTTCTAAAAATATAGAACGTTTCAAAGTCTCGGTTGATTAGATTATGGTTAATCAAACCGAGATTAATGATGTTCCAGTCAAGCGAACCAGATACTGGTTGACTAATCGATCATTCATTTGCATGCAGTTTTCGTTTAACTCAACCGAAGGATTGAAATCTACCTAACACTGGTTAACGTTCCGTTTAACAATGATAAGGTTACTTTGACCATAGTCCGTTTCAAATTAGGTTTTTGAATAGTATTTGGTTATTCTAACGAGCGTATAAGATTGAAAATTTGTCCTATCTCTGCAATGCATTATTTGCCCAACGAGTGAGTCGGTCGTTAGAAGACCAATTAATATATCTAGATTACAAAGCTGCGGTTCGAGTTGCATTTACAAAATCGAAGGTATCGGTAAATCAGAAGAATGACAGCTATCTTTCTGCCACGCGCTGGGGTTATTTCGACATCACAGGAGTAGTACGTCTTGTAGAAATGGTATAGAAAACTAGATAATCCAGTTATAGCCGAATGTGAATCTCCGCACGACTACCAGAGAACTCTATTAGACTATCGCAAAGTCAACTGGACGTTTTAGGCGACAAATTTCACATCAAAAGAAGAACCTCCCAATTGTCACCTATCAACTAGCCAAAGGATGGCAAATCATTTTGTGGGATAGTTATAATTATAATTACATATTATATTATATATAATATTATATATTATATATATTGTAATATAATATTGTAATTCACATAAATAATGAATGGAACACAGATTTATCCCATACATGTAGCAATAGTTCTACTGTGACATGACTTCAATCATCAAACAAAAATGAACTTTACTCTGTTCAATGAAGGTCACAATTCGATTGATAAATCAACATTACAGATAAGCGATCGTTAATCTCAGTTCAGTTGAATTATCCGAACTTTGAAGCCAATCCGAGCCAATCCGAGACCTTGAAACGGCCTTCTATTCAACTATTCAACACCAGCTAATTACATCTAGACACTCCTAACCACATCCGGTCTCTCTTTCTCTTACTCACTCGCACACCTCGTATGCTTACAGTAGTGGCCAAAATAAAGGGCTCACCTTCACTTTCAAGCTTTTATGCATTTATAGTTAACTATTCATTAATTATTTAACTTCTTGTTCCTAGATTACTTAAAAATCAATCCCATGTGATGAAAGACAAAGAAAATATGCTCTCCAGCAAGAAATGCTGTTGAATACAATACAGAAAAGTGAAATACTTAATGGGAAAACCTTTTTCTTGATAACACTTAGTAGCTCCGCACCACAGTCTTACAGTTTTTTCTGTTATCTCTTGCGTCCAGGCACGCTTGATTACCTCGCGTAGATCCTTCTCCGACGTTGGCTGATGTGCGGTGACCTTCTGCTTTATGAGAACATGAGATTCAAAATCATCCTTGAGTCTTCTGCGGATTGTTCTCACACTAAGTTCAATTCCACTATTGTTGACTTCTTTAGATAAGTGCAGGGAAGACGCTCTTGGGTTTCAAGTGATGAGAACTTTAAGAACTTGGTCTTCTCGTTTTGTGCTTGAGAGGGGTCTCCCACATCATGCACGTTTCGAGTCTGGTGATGAAATCGCCTTCCTGACTGTTGTCCAGGAAACCTTGAGGCGCTCAGCTATTGCTCTGTGCGAATATCCCTCAACAATGTGTAGCGTAATCATCTGATGCGTTGTCACTCGATCACTCGAGTTGCGAGGTGTCACTCGATCTTCGAACCAATGCCATAGGTACTTGGTAGATGACCTGCCACCCTCCATCGAAATTGTCCTGCTGCTCTCGATCGAAATTGTCCTTGCGCAACGAAGTCAGTAAGATAACTTTCCTCTTGGACACTGTTACACGCAAAATGCAACAAATTATCCAGCTTTGCATTATATAATCATTCAATTCTGACCTATTAGGCTACATGAAACAAACAATAGTTAACTAATCGATACATGGGTGAGTGGGCCTATCATTTTAGCCACTACTGTATACGCTTGTCTATGACCAACTCTGTCATCTCGTTAGCTGTCCCTCTCATAGATAATTGCGACTTAGAGGAAGTATACACACCCTTAAAAATTGTAAAGAGCATTTCAAAAACTGCATTAACATACGGTATCAATATGCCAAATATCCAGGACTGCAATTTCCATGACTTTAGGTCTGAAAAGTAACCCTACTTGCTTTGAGCATTCATATAATTGAAAACCATCCAATTTTTATCGAAGTTCATATACTATTCATAAGTAGTATGATGTGCAGTAATCGGAATAATACAAATTAATCTGTGCGATGAGACAAAAGTTGTCTGACAACACGTAGTATCAGCCAATAATAAACCGCTTACAGTCTACATGGTTCTTGATTGAAGGTATGTTCATACTGAATTACTGAACACATACACATGGCATCTGTTTGACAGAACCGTCTTTCTGTGAACCATTAACCTTTCAATCACCGCAGAGTACATGAGTAACGCCGGATGAAACAGATTCGATGGATAAATTGCAACTTGCAAATTTTCGTAGCTTATCACAGTGGATATGACGCACATAAGTTCACAATTGATACTTGAATGATAAGTGTATCTAAACACAGTTTCCCACACAAAATTAATTAGACAGCAATTATTATAAATTGAACTGAAATGTCCTGAAAATGATAAATCTCTCAATTAATATCCGCAAGTCGATTCAAACAAACTTTTCAATTACAAACCAATCTAATACAGTAATCGCTGGTCAAATGCTTCAATTTTGAATACACAATACTCGTCAATTTTCGCTACATTTCGTCTTTAATATTTGACAGTTTTGTACTATTTTGCCATGCTCTCAACATGTGATTTCGTCTTTTATGACAAACCTGCTGCATCAAATAATGAACATTCTGTTTTGTAGTTTTGCTTGAAACATGCTTTTCAGTCATGCTTTCAGCATATGGAAGAATCAAATTACAGATTTGGTATCTTCTGCTGCTGTTTCGTTATTGTTCTTCAATACTTTTCTTCATTTTGATATATATTCCTAGATCAAGATTATACGGAGTGTGAGCAATGTAAATGGAACAGTTGAATATGGAGTTACATGTACAACATCAAATGAAAAATGTGAACATACCTGAATAGCTGCCATTTTATCAAAGATCAGGAATCAGTAGCTCACATGTCTTAACCCTTCTAATGGGCACCCTAAAAGCTTACATCGGATGGGCACCCCGTGACAATTGTCGCACCTCATATAAATCAGTTTAACCTTTAATTATTTCAATATCTATTAATGCCATAGTAAACATAGGCAAATGAATAACAGGATTGTGTAGAATCACTAATATTCTATTCTTTTACACATACAGCATGTAAAGCCTTGTATTAAGCTTGTAACAATGCATACTGAAATCGAACATAGGCTAAGCCTGTCCTGTAATTGAAGCAAGGAAACATGATCATGAATATTATTCACATTGATCACAAATGTTTCTGATATGCTCCGAGCACACAAACCGATGACAAGAAGAACATCTTGTCCTTGATTGCTTGCGTAGGCTACCTCGCACAAGTGACAGCGACCTCTGTCAGAACTGCGACCTCCATGTGGGAACGTCGCTTGCTAATATCAAAAGATTATCTGGTGAACTAGTGATTTTGTAGCCAAATTCATTTTTTCTCATTTTCGTGATGAAACCATCGCAAGACGTGTAAGTCGCCCTTAGTTTTTTTCTACATTCGTCTAAAATACAAGATAGCAGGTGGCGAATCAGCTACTATAGACAATTGATAGATGATAGATTGATAGATATTTATTTACTTATCTGTGCTGATTTTTCGCCAACCGACGAAAGAATAGATATTTTAGTAACTAATTAGCAGCAAGTAGTAATATTTGTATGTTAAATTTAAATGAAAATACATTGCCAGCTGAATATGATCAAATAAAGGGCTACATTTCTAAATTCAGAAGAGCTTGAACTAAAGAATGCACATTTCCATGAAATTTTGGAGTAGATACAATGAAATGATTCAAATACTTTTTATTGTTGTAAATTCTTGAATGTCAGGAGATGTTATGCAAATCTATATAAACAGATTCTCTACTTATTCATTATTATCAAGGACTACCATGCAGCTACTTCTTTTTCTTGGAAAGATTGAGCGTATGGGACATAGGTAGGAAGTGCGGTAGAAATGAGAGTCTCGGTAATAAAGGCGGAAAATAGAGATTATTAGAAGGAAAGCGACAATATATTGAAAGGAAACTCAGATATAGTCGCGAACGATCACCGGCGAACTTCGCCAACGAATATGCTAAAAAATATTACTGAACTGCAGCATGGCATCATGTAAGCTGATAATGTATACCAGCTTTTCGCAAGGCGCGTTCCCACAATGCTGCTGGATCAGAATGTTGCCGAGTCAATGTTGATCAAACCACAAGCCCTGATGCGGTTCCTCACGGTCATCTGAATATCTGAATTCCATCTTTTCGACATGTGTGGCTTGATCAAAGCATTTCCCAGCTCATTGATTAACAGTCTTCTTTTGGTGTTGTTTCCACTGTTCCAGTTTGGATTGCATAAAATCCAAACGCGCAGCACCGGCCATTGTCAGATGAATGATTACTGCTATCTATGTTTTCACGGACACCTGCCTCGATCGATCGATCGCCACCTCACACTAGCGCGCGTGTATGCATATTGCACACACGCACACAACATTTGTCAATGGCACATACGGGTGGATGAAAAGAAACGAAGTTGTTAGCTGTGAATAAGAGAACAGAGATGCGCGGAGGCCTTCATCTGCACATCATAAAGACAAGGACATGGCCCTACAACCATTGCTAGTAGACGTACGCATGCAATGAGACCGTCACCATCCAGCCAAAAGTTCCAAAATGACATTTTTTTGAAAAATGAGTTACGTGCACATTTCACTTCCATTGACTAATTTCCATTTTTTGGATACTCATTTGAGACAATTCAAGTCACTCATTGTCTTTAAATTTCTATGCAAGAACGCCAAAGTAAAAAGTAGATGAATTTCCAACCAGCCAAAAGTTTCAAAGTAAGGTTAGATATCTCCAGCGTGCTGTGAGAGTCTTATATCTATGCACCATAGTGCTTCTTATCCCATGTATTCTTGTTGTCGATGACTCGCTGCATGTCATCGTCATTCGGATTTTCAAAACAGAAAATTCACAGCTTCAATCCATAGCTAGCTGCAGTTGACGGAGTACGTTCAAGTTCGTCGGACGGACTGGTGGAGCCCTCACGGATAGTTTTGTGTTACATGTGAGGTAAGTACACAATGTTTTCCAGCTACCTTTTACTTGTATGGTAAATATAGCAACAATTGATTCTCAGGAATACAAACATTTTGAGAATCACCATATACATTTTCTGTGTCAGCTTCTATGCCTGTGAATTATCTTATCCTAATGCCGTAGGGCAATATTTTTTATCCTTGCCCTTCAGGGAGAGCAAGGATAAATATTCATAGAAATATTCGTATAGTCACATTGATTTTTTTAGCATTTGTCATAGATTTAAAGGATAAGCTATTCTATGAATCTAGCCATGATCCAGCAGGCAAGAAAATCGTAGAAATCCTCGTCCGTTTCTCGACCTCGCATTTCTACATTTTCTGGCCCTTCTGGCTTCATAGAATACCTATTTTCATAGTATATAAAATATTGTCCATAATGTATTGTTGAATATGTCTATATCTAGCCAATGTAATTAAAAATTTAACATTTCAATTTTAATTTTCAAAATTAATTGAAGTCGTTCAACATTGGATATTTAACATTACCTTTTTGACGTCACTGACACTAAATAATGATGAGTAATACTTCTATGCCAAAGATGTTCATTTCATGAATATCTTCGTTACATTTTTCCGTAATTTCTATGGTTGATCGCGATGTCTATATTCAACAGTAGCAATGTCAACACTCGTCTATACTCATTGGAAGGTGCGGAACTCGCTGCGCTCTTTCCGACAACTGTGCTGGACAAAACAAGAACCTACATTGAAAGTCGTGGAGCAGAAGTATCTGGTCACTCATCACACGCAAATGGAATGCGACAGCATTCACAGTGCTATAGAGAGAAAAACTGCTAACAAGGAAAAGTATACAGTAAGTTAGAGTTCAATTTTGAAAAAAAACATATAAAAAGAAAAACACAAATTTCAAAAATGATTGTGGTTTAGGCCTACGCAAAGCAGGCATAAGTTTAAAAAGGAAAAAATTTATTGAGTAAATGTAAAATGTGGATAGTCTAGTGTAGGCCTACATTACGGGGGGGGGAGCTTAGACTGACATTGTCACAACGAACTATTGCTATATTTTCTTTTTCCTAGGTCAACTGCTTCAAGAATGCAATCGCAGATTGCAGGCCGCGCAATCCGTATAAGATCCACGAGATCAAGCATCTGGATTTCAAGGATTTGAAACCACTAGCAGCAGAATTCATAATTAACGACAAGGTATCCATTGACGGCCAAAGAATCAATTGGTCGAAAATAGTCAACTTTAAGTACATGAAGGACTTTCCAAGCTCGATTTTCTTCAAAGAAAATTTTAATGATGGTTTCAAAGAAATCAACGTAAGCTAGAGAAAATTCATTTGGCAATTACAGGATAGCAATAATTTACGACCCATTTTTTAAATTCCAGCTGCTTCGAACGCGGGCCACCGGCACACGACTTCATCGAGGATTTCCACAATTGAAAGATATTGTATTACAGTCGGCATACACTTCCCAGATCCCCTTGTCAATGAAAAGAAAAATGATTTGTTGGCAATGTGCAAGAACCCGAATCCAATGATTCCTCCAGAATTCCATGCCTTTGTTGAAGGACTACCGTCCAACCGAGTGACTCATGATAGACTGAATGAGCCAAATTATGATGAGCCTGATTTCACCTTTTAGTTTGTTGATTTCATTATGTTGTATTTTTATGAATAGATATTGAGAAAATACTTTGGAATTTTTGCCTAACCGTAACCCTCGAATAGTCCGTTTTTTGCAGTTAGCCAGAAGTTCCAAAGTGCATATATTTTCAAATTTAGAAATTAATTTTAGTCCATAATATGTCGGTACATTTCAGAGAATACAAGCAATACTATGTATGAATCTTATAATGTCATGATTCGTAGTCTCATCATATGACAGAAAAAACGCTCTATCTCAAAATAACAAAAATGTCATTTTGGAACTTTTGGCTGGATGGTGACGAGACGTCAAAATTAGCAATGCTATAGCTAATAAGATAAAAGCTGTGCTTTACTTCATTGTGCTACGTGTGACAATTGGCACAGGGTGCCCAATAGAATGGTTGACTCTCTATTTGAGTCAGCATTGTTTTGTTGCCTTTACACAGTTTTGTGACGGGTTATTTTGAACCACTGATATTCGCTGCGTGCAACACGGAAACGCCCTTTGTATAGGCAAAGGTCTACTGCTTTCTTAGTTAAGGAAATGTGGAAAACATTTTCGGGTCCGCGGGTCGACCGGGTCGAGGACCCGGATTCAACCCTGCCGTGGGCTGTATTTTGTACCCCCTTCACCGACGAACCGATAAAGACTGATTCAGATTCGTAATTTTTCGTTTTACAACCCAGTGAATAGTTGTACCTACAGTATATTTCATATTATTGCCAACACCTTTGACTTTCCTATTATTTTTTCATTCTAAGTGGTTTTTGTTGCCAATGATGGTCAATAGTAATTATGATGCATTGCTTCTAGATATAATAAATAAAAGCATAATTTCATCCACGGAAGGTATATTTCATAAACATTTTGACAGAACGATTCAAAACTTAGTGTGTCCACCTCTTACCTGGATCACAGCTTTGATCCGGTCAGGCATAGATGCGATCAGCTTCGAACAAGTCTATGAAATTGAGCAGTCTCGATGCCACAGTTTGATTACCTGATGTATTAATTCTTTCTTACTTGAGATATCGAACTCTGAAAGTCTCCGCTTGATGATCCCCCATAGCGTCTCGATGGGAGTTAGATCGGGCGAATTCCCTGGCCACCTCAGAACGGGGATGTTGGATTGACGGAGGAATTCCTTGCAAATCTTGGCGGAGTGACAGGTAGCACTATTATGTATAAATGTCCCATCTCCATTGGGGAGCCATTCCATCATTTGAGGAACGACCCGTGATCGAAGAACATGCAAGTACTTCTCCTTGTTCATCATGCCCTCACAAACATGGAGCCGACCTGCGCCCTGAGCGGACATGATACCCCATACCATGACCTTTTCTGGGTGTTTGACACGCTGTTGAACCGGTTGTGGATGGTTTGGAGAATGCCAAACTTGCAGAGAATGAGATCGTTCACATTGAAACATCGACTCGTCGGAGAATCCAACCTGAAATGAAGAAATTAAATTATAAGAATTGCAATAATTTCCAGCCAATTTTTGTGGTAGGCCTATTGCCCTAATTGTTTAGATGAACTGACTCAATCATTAAATGAACGGCACTTTATCGCACACATGGAGCCTATCTGTACATTTTCAAGAATAAGATATTGATTGCTTACCTTTTTACAGTCTTCTGCAGTCCAATGTGAGTGAGATCGAGCGAACTCAAGTCTTCTAGCACGGATGTTTCTCGTCAGCAACGGGACTCTCCTGGGTTTCACCGACTTGCAATTCCGTCTCTTCAGTGTGCGCCAAACGGTAGTTTTGCTAACATCAGGACCAACGTCACGCAGAGCCGTCTGCAACTTAGAGCATGTCGATTTCCTGTTCTTATTCAGTTGACGCAGTAGAAAGCGTTCGTTAGTGGCGGTCAGTTTTCTTTTTCTCCCACATCGTCCTTTTCTTTTATTCCGGTTCATGGCTGAAGAGTCTTCTCGGGATATCTTTGATACGGAATAATTGCTCACACCAGTTATTCTAGCAATTTGGCGTTGGGAATAAGTTGAATACTTGCATAATGCTTTGATTTCGGCTACCTTCTCGGAAGCAAGATCTTTGCCACGCACCACATGCACCATCGTATGCAAAACTGATAAAATCTGTTATTGTCAGCTTTAAAATCAACTTCATTCAATCTGACCCAAGAAATCGGACATGAGCTGACTCATCCATAGACTTCTAAATCTACCTGGACAGATAGGTTGGCAAAATTTGAAATCATTCTATACATGTTCAGGCCAACTGCAATTGCTGTACTCCATTACTAGCATCCTGTACGATTCATTCCAGCGCAAAGATGCCTAACAAATGTGTCGCAGTTGGTTGTCATGCTAAGCGCAACGAGAATGTAACATATCACCGCTTTCCTCTACAGAATAAAGAACTTTTGAGTTTGTGGTTGAAACATGTGAATAGAAAAGATTTTATTCCAACAAAACACTCCGTGTTGTGTTCCTATCACTTCAGCGAATCTGACTTCAGCACTACCACGAAGGACACTAATAATTATCGAAAGCAAAGGAGATCAAGAACATTGAAGAAGCGCTGTCTAAAAGAAGGATCAGTGCCATCAAAATTCCCCAATCTGCCAAGATACTTATCAACAGAAGTTCCAAAGCCACGATCCGGTATGGCCACTTCTTCTAAGCGTCATGAGCGTGACGTCTTGGCGATGGAAACACGGTCGGAGGATTTCATCGGGAGTGATAAAATATCTTGTTATGATGATTTATTGTCAAACATCTACAAAGAAACCACTCCATCTGGATTTGTCATCTTTGAAAACGATAGTGGAATAAACATGGCGATTATGAGTAAAACCCTTCCCTTCACTGTTATCGCATCATTGACAGTTGACAAATGTATGAATGTTCTTGTCTATCACAAAGAAAAATCAATTCCACATAGTTCGTATTATCACATCATGCAGAAACAATCAAAAATTTCAATGATCTCCCAGGTTCTCAATCTGATGGCATTTGTAAAATCTCTGGATGATCAATCCTCTATACTGGATCATAAAGGTGCAGCAATTGAATGCTTGAATTCATACCTAGATAGTGGAATAGAAGATGATGCAGAGAACATGCGAATCGCCTTTCTGAAAGAGCAGTTGGAATTATCGTGTCACTCGAAATTTGGAAGACGCTACTCACCTGAATTGACTGTGATGTCTTATATCTTGTACGCATCAAGTTCATCGGCATACCAACTTCTACTTGATCAGAGAGTTTTATGTCTTCCGTCGATTTTGACTCTACGCAAGATTACAAGACGAACTGATTCAGATACTGGATTGGATAATGCGGAATACTTGAAGATGCGAATATCTAAGCTAGGTCTTTTTGAAACCAATGTCTCTTTAATTATGGATGAAATTTACCTTGGAAAAAGAGCTGAATACAGTGGTGGTAGGATTTACGGATTGGTTGAGCATGAAGTAAGCGATGTTGCACAAACTGCACTTGTATTTATGGTGAAATCTTTATCATCAAAGTACCAAGATGTTGCAGGTAAGTATGAATTATTTTCTTTGGTAAATAATAGTACACTGGCAAAAGTACAAAGTTCGAAGTAATCTATATTTATCGTTGACCTACATGTATTTATATATTATATATTTGCATGTGTAGTATAACGGATGTTTTAGGGGTATTACAACCTTGATGATTTTGTTCTGGATAATTGTTACGAGCCCCTTGCATGCATTTATTCAGTAGTGGGCATATCCAAAAGCCGTTTGAAATCTGCATTTATAGTATGAGGACCAACGTCATGACTGTGTTTATCTGATATATTCATTTACGAGATGCATTTAAATGTAGATTTGAAATTTCGGATACGTTATGAGTTTTGATTATGATAAATGCATTCCTGACAAATTAAAAGTTGCAGTATGCGCAAAACATAATGATGACGCATAAAATTGCGAATCGTAAATTTTGTAGGAATTTACCCCATGAAAGGCCTGACAGCAGACGCTCTCAACAAATGTTTCGAATCAATCATGGATTTTCTGCATAAGATTGGATTTACTGTGTTGGCTTTACTCGCTGATAATGCAGCATCAAACAGAAGATTTTTCCTTCAGAATTTATGTGAAGGAACATGGAAAACACATATTGTTAACAAATGGAGTGGGAAGCCCCTTTTTCTCTTGTTTGACCCAACTCATAATATCAAAAATATATATAATAATTTTCAGTCCAAGAAAGTATTCATTTGTCCCGAATTTCCACCTTATTTGAACTCTGTGACTCGTGCAGATTTTTCTGATGTCGAGGAAATGTATAAATCCGAGTTGAATAAGCCGTTGAAGATGGCGCACAAGTTAAATCCACAAATACTTAATCCCAAGACAATCGAGAAAGCCTCCGTCAAGTTAGCAGCTGGTCTGTTCCACGAGTCAACAATCAATGGCATGAAATACTTTGGAAAGCATGAAACTGCTGATTTTCTACATTTGATTAGAGTAATTTGGAATATTATGAATGTGCGGACGCCTTTCGTTGGCATTGCGAAGAGAGATTATACTAAACATACAATCTGTAGCATTCATGATGAAAAATTGGAAATTATTTCAAAGTTTGCAGATTTTCTTGATAGATGGAAAGCTTCCCTGGTAAGCATAACCAATGCAGATAATCTTATCTTTTATGCCGGAATATAATATAATGTGTTGAACTAAAAAAGTCATAACTATACGTTACTATGCATTCCCAGATACAGGGACTTGGTCTACAATATAAACGAACATGCATGACGGATATAATTTCATAATGCAATTCATAATAATATTACATCTATTCTTTTGCATGACATTTGTATTCAGCAAAATTTAGTGATTAAATATGAAAGTGATGTAACGCAATTGTAATCGTTCTGATACTTCCTATGCGCCAAAACAAGATGATGCATTGCATGCGTTATATTTTCAGAGACCTGGTCTAACTCAAGAAACCTTCTTGGCAACAACACAAACCTGCCGAGCAATGGTGGTTTTGGCCCGTTATTTGATACACGATATCGGATTTAGTTATGTAATACTCGGGAAAGTACAGTCGGATTATCTAGAGAAACGCTTTGGCTGGATACGACAAATGAGTGGAGCAAACTATTTCATCTCCATGCGTCAACTTAAGGAGAGTGACAATAAAATAAAGGCGATTTCGTTGATAAAGTTCTCCGGATTCAGTGTGAAAAACATAGATGACAAAATATCAACACAGACAAATACACAAGAGGAAAGATCTGCAGCAGAATGCTTACACGCAAAGCTTCAGTTTAGTAGGAATCCTGACAACACAGATAATGCTGTAATATATTATGTCAGTGGTGCTTGCTGTCGTTCACTCTTGAGATGCAAAAAGTGTAATTCTTGCCGTGAATGCACTGTAACAAATGATGAGTTGGCAATGTTCGATATCGATGATTCCCTTGAAGCTGCAAAGTTTCTAAATGATATTGATCGTGGGGGTCTTCTCTCACCAAATGAAGCTGTGTTCCAGTTATGTATTCTTTGTTGGAGGGTCTTCTACGAAATCAAACTGAACAGTGATCTTAGAAAAGAGTTCCTCGCTTTTAATAATCAAAGGTCGGTGTTCAGAGAATTGATGAATATTATTGCTCTTGGTGACTTCTCTGAATACTTCTTTGGAAAATCTCATTGCACAAACGGACATGATCTGATATCCGAAATTTCTATGAGATTTTTCAATTGCATGTGCAAGAACTTTGTGCATGATATATCAGTTGCCTCTTCTGAGAAAGTTGTAAAAAGAAAGATTGCAAAGCTAACAAATAAAGTGAAAGCATGCTGAAAGCACATGACTTTTACGTGCGGTTTAGACATGTGGGACCCAATGTTGTAATCTGCTTGAAATAGGCAGGCATACTCTTAATGTTTATAATAAACAATGACAGACAACGACAGTCTAGGTTTACTTGTAAGATGCCATAATTCAGGATTGTTGGCCTGATCATGTATAAGTCTGATTTCAACCTATCTGTCCAGAGAAATTTAGAAGTCTATGACTCATCCTGCAATACTTTGTCATGCGAATTTTCAAGGCAAGGATATCTACCTGGAGCAAACAGAGTCAGAGAACAGGTTCCCGATCGATTCAGCTTGAAAAGTGCAGATTTCGCATAATTTAATAGATGGCATGACCTTCTCTAACCTCATCAAAAAAATGTTGCTCTGTCTTATTACTCCGCAAAATTGCCATAGATAAGCCTTAGATATGCCTGTTATTTGATGTTATGACATATCAAACCTAAACTATCTTAATAATTGACTAATCAAATGAGGAAGTGTAATTTAGTAAAAAATCACCAAGTGTTAGAAATAATATGAAATATACTGTACAAGATGATGAACAGGCATGTTATTAGGGCTTATAATCCCGGGATCTCGACCCTATTTCCGTGATTAAAAATCCCGGGATTACGTCTTCGAGATCTCGAGGTATTTCGAGATTGGCCCTGAGTTCCTTCTAAGTGACATAGTTAAGAGAGTCAATGGCTTTTTTGAAAATGCATATACATTTTTTATGTTCCAAGTTAGATAAATTGCCAATGTGCTGTAATTGCCGATCCAGCTGGTTAAGCCTCGTTCACACGATGACACTAGTGTCATGACATTAGTGGCGAGGAGCAGCGCGAAATCTGAGCTAAATCAATGCCGTGACACAAACCGTTCAGACGCTTAATAAACAGTGTTGTGACACTGCTACTAGTATTGTTTCTGTAAACTGAAAATACTTCGTAAATTGATAGCTGAAAGACAAATCACAACGATTTTTAAAATAACGACTAAAGGGCCCGTTCAAGGCTCGTTCAGACAGAGCTAGGTTGCGGTTTGCGGTCTTTGAGGGAAAAACCGTCGAAGAAACCGTCATTCAACCCAGTGAGTCTCCCGAATTCGCTCTATTGACAGGTCACCGGACTGCTACTGCAGATGCGCTGTGTTGGTTTTCACACATCGGCAACGAATTGTGTCTCGGGATTAATTGACGGTGAAAGATAATTTGAAAAAAATCATCAGTTATCGACAAAATAACATTGCAGTTGTATTCATCTTGTTGTTGTGATGAAGACAACGTTTCGTTCATCAAAATCGACCCAGTGGTTCAGAAGTTATGTCAAAAAATGCATTTGTTCTCTAAGTGAATGTATGCTCAACTGAATGTATGCTCAACTGATAAGTGAGTACCGTTGACAGAAAGTCTTCGAAACACAAAATTGGCGATAGCTCAGCTAATATTACATCAAATTTAACAAAATAGACTTCATTTTATTTGTCATTTCATGATTGTGAAGATGGTGCAGACAGTTGCTTACACAGATAAAGAAAATCTTTTGCCAATACTCACTATCACATCAGTTGATATTGCACTGATAGATTTTTCTCCAACATTCGGTAGAATCCGAAAGGGCATTCTCGGCGGCCGGTTAGTTCTTAACGAAATTACGGTCGAGAATGAGTGATAACACAATTCATTTATTACCTTACTTCGCCAATATTTTTTACGAGTTGACTAGTTTTACCTACTGTAGATGTTTGTTTAGTTCACGTTGAAAGACATACATTTTACAAGCACGTATCGTCTTTTGAAATATTTCTTAAAACTTAATGATTAAAAACATATACATTATATATAAATCTCGATCGACATCGCGGGATCCCGGGATTGCGATTAGCCAGTCTCGAAAATCCCGGGATTGAGAAAACGGCTCGAGATTGTAAACCCTACATGTTATGTATTTCATCATTGAATATTCATATCTATCCATGAATTCAGATCAGACGCTTTAAGGTGTTGCTGATATTTCTTTTAATAAAGCCATACTACTTATCTTGACTAATGAGTGTAATGACCAACAATCAGTCACGTAGCCATGGGGGGCTTGGGGGTCGACCGCCCCCCCCCCCATTTTGCAATCTGGCCCCCCAATTCGCTATCGCATGAAAATTGATAATGGGAGACCGGTTAGTCAACAGTCAAATGTATGCATTGGAAAACATATGAAGTCGATCCCCATCCTATATCGTTAGATTTCATGCGCGCGCTACTACAATCCATTTCCATGTTAACCATAGAAATTGACAACAATAAAACCTCTAGAATGGAAATTAAGCTTTATGCAATGCACAATAACGGCACAGAAATCGCAAGCATTTTCACTTAGATGCGCCTGCCAACGTCTGTATGATTGGGTTAGAATCAGTCACATGAGTAAATCGAAGCCTTTAATTGGTTCTTCATGCCCCAACTTAGTTCCCCCGGACGTGCCGCGACCTTGAGTCAATTTCCATTCCAGCGAGCTTCAGATAAACAGTTCATTTCTATGATGTTAACACACGACGCTCACTCTTCACTGACAGCGGTGCACGCAACGGCGTCACCGTTCCCGGAGTGATGTGTTGACGTCATCAGCTAGCAATCGTTTTCTTGTTCGAACAGATTCATCGACTGCGACCGCAAAGCGCGTGCGTTCTTTTGATTCCCATGTGCTGTGAATCATGCATCTAAATTCAACTCCACTCCTAAATTTGGAAAAAGATATTTTCTTATGGTCTAAGTGAAAATCACACATTTGTCGTCTACAAAATCTTTCAATGTCCTATGTAATTTTTCTATAGTGCGAAGTCCATTCTTTAGGAATGCGACATATGGGCCTACTAGGATTTTCAAAAAACATAGTGTACACATATTGGCACAATTCATTTCAACTAACCCGCAAAGAAAAATTGTGTAACAATGATTGTGGCTTGGACATCTGAAAATAGATGACGTCGACGCCAAGAAAAATTGTAAATTGCAAAAATAGTAAGCTTCAGTTAGATAACACTGTCATTTTGTTTTTCGAGATAGGCCTAACTTCAGAGACCAGATTTGAGAGCAGCAATTTCTTAGTAGGGGGCCTACTAATCACTGCAAAATTCACTGACGAGACGAGGATTGTGTATGCCCCCATTACAAAATCTCTAGCTTACGTGCCTGCGAACAATATGAGGCATTCGAAAGGTTTTGCATTCAAATGCTACCTTTCTTTACGATATTGCGAATTTTCAAAATACCAAGGAACCAATAACTATCTGTGAGCATGCACAATTGTTTAATTTGCATATGCCTCTTCAACACTACCAGATCATGCGAGAGTAAAAGATTGTTTCTTGAGATACTTTTACATTAATAAAATTCCATCAATATTTCGCCTTCCGGCTTCGTCAAGGTAGAAATAGAGCTAACAAACTAGCCACAATCTTTTCCTGTCGCATGATGATATCCCGGATACATAGATCTTTCCTCTCAATGACTACTTGTTTACGTTTTAGTATTAATTCAGGCTTGTGGAGGAATTTAATTCTGCAATTTTTGTAATGATTAGTCTCTACCATACCAGCGAAAAATGAGCTTTTATTGAACGAAGTGACCCAGTAAATATATCAAAACTAAATTGGCTTTACATTTTCATGAATTTCTTCGCATTATGCGTTTTCGTTTCTTCGTTAATTTCAACTGACTCCATTTGTCGCATTTTGAAAAAAATGAAGAATTTAATAAATCCCTGTCTGATTTGCTCAAGTTCTATTTAGACTGCAAAAATGAATTAAAGATTTCTCTACACAACATGACATCAATTTACTTTAAAGTGGAAAGACAAAATTCCTTTTAAAGCCGCAGTTTTAAAGAATTTCTATAATGTCTAATTTCATGATGTTGTCAACAATTTTGAGTTGATACAGTGATTCATGGTATTCATCTATCAGCGCAATAATGCTCCATTGATAACATATCGCCCGCAACGCAAAATTTTATTGGTTTATTGTCCTGGTCCACGAAATAATTTCTTGAGAACAATTGATCTAAACATGAATCACAGTCATGAATCGATTGTCTTGATTAAATGCATGTAGCTTAATGCATGATTTTGAAAAGCTTTCTATGTCCACAGGTTAGTAAGTTCCACGCAAGGAGGTCTAGATATCTACAGGAGGCAGAATGACGCTTTCTGTGGGAGAGCTTCGAAGGCCTGTTACAGAGATAGGAGCATATCACAACACTGAATGAATTTGCAATATTTTGCACGTTTTGTCGAATTTTTGTGTAACCTCTGAATTATCTGCTCTCTTTCACTGTCATTGAATCCAATGTGAAGATCGGGAATTTCATTCAGAATTTTCCTCATTCGAAAAATGTGGAACCAGTGAATTCCGCAGCATTTGTCTTGCTGTTCAAAATAAGTGCAACGACTACTTCTTCTGTGAATACGTTGAGAACCAAAGGTAATTTTTTTCTTGAATGCTAGAGGGAAAACATACCAAAAAAGTCAAAACAGCTATTTTAACAACATGTTTTGTATCCTCTTGCAAATCGACGATGTCTTACCACGCACCTGAGGTTTTACGTTTACTCCCTAAGAATATGAGAGTCAATTTTTTTGTGACATTCTGTGATCCGATTGTTGCGTATGTTCTTCATCTGATATTTCGGATGAAAGAGAAGGTATAATCAAACATCAGTCGGATGCCCTATTTTCCAAGATGAACTCGCATCACAATGAAGATTTTCATATAATAATGTTTGTCATATTGTGGCATGGTAATCACATATCTAATCTTTCGATCGTCCTCACATTCTGAAATGACTTTTATCAAAGCCATCAACTGAGTATAAAAATTCAACCTTCAAGGTAAGAAAACAGGCATCAGTCTTGCTGCTGAAGACTTTTCTCCAATTAAGTGACTAATTGTGAGAACAAGGATTGCCCGGGCAGACTTGATCGTCTTCGGAATACCTCTATAGGAATACCCGATCAGATCGTTTCCACGCAAACGTATTGAAGGTTTGACATATGTCTCGTCGAATATGATTGCCCAATCTTTTTTGCATGCCATGCAATTCAAAGGAGATGCTAAGCGTCTCACGAACATCAGATCCAAACCCAGAGAGATTACAACTTTTTTTCAAAGTATCGGGATGCGGAAGATGTAGGTATTGTCTTAATGTTGAATACCTTGCACGATAACAAGAAATAACTGAGTTGCAACCGTCGTAGTAGAAGAATATCTATTAGTATTGAGTGACAAATTTGATAGCTGTCAATTTGGAAATAGAGTTGATCAGTTTGGAAGTTCTTATGTTGAAGGACAATATGCTTAGTTTTATCGCTTACGAGGTGACATGATTTTTGCATGATCAGTAATTGCTTCGAGATGAGACCATCTTTTAAGATGTTGTTGGAATCCGAGAAAATCACGAATATTCACAAGATCTCCGTATGATTTCACAGAGACATTCACGAATTTATCAATTTTTGTAGAAGGCTGTATAAAGTCATCATTAATCAGCCGAAACATTTGAATGCATTCGTCGGATAATTTGATAAACAGCTCATCATTAAAAAAAGCAGATAGTTTTAATCATGTCGATTAATCAATCCTTTCATGCCATCGCGCTTTTCGAATAAAATCGTACTCGTCTGCTACTTCTATTGAAAATTTTTCGTTCATGGATTTCACGTGATTTGTTATGCATTAGTGCCTTATTGCAACTGAATGCACTTGGTGGATCTTTTAATCTAAAAATCGTGCCTTTCTTATCATGAAAATTCCTATCGATGACCAACTTTTCCAGCAGATTCGAATACTTTTTGTTATTGTCACAGTATTAGAAATGTAATCAATCCAACGTTTTCCATGAAGCGTTTTTCCTGGTACATGAAAATACTGGTACATGCATACTGATATATAGGGAATGCCATTCGATTTATAATTACTTTTGCTCCAGTGAACACTGCATTTATTCTTTATCAAGAATGAATGAATTAACTTTGACCCTACTTTGTCAATCAAGATAAATTCCAAAACTGTTTATTGCTTTAGCATGCATAAGCAAGTAGAATTTGAACTATCCTATCTCTGTAACAGGCCTTCGAAGCTCTCCCACAGAAAGCGTCATTCTGCCTCCTGTACAATTATAGATATCTAGACCTCCTTGGTTCCACGAAGCAGGTAATTATTTTCTGGTTGGAAATTATTAACCTGGAGCAGACTTCTATGAAAAAAGTCATGCATTATAGCAGATAATGCATAGATTTCATCGGTCATTATTTGTCATAATAATATCGAGCCTTCGGCTCTCGGTAATTATAGCGATAATGACCTCAAATCTATACATTATCTATTACCATAGAAATTAACAATACCATAGAAAGTCCTAGAATGGAAATTGCATGAAAATTGTGGCAAACGTCGGGGGAACTTAGTTGGGGCAAAATGCAACTTGTGCGATCTGGCTTCCATGTTTTTTGATTGGCATCTATATTTATCTGGCCAATTCTTGATCTGGATTGTTGGCCCTTGTCCAAAGACCATGTACTCAAAAGCAATAGTGAATTTACAAAATGCTGTGCCGACAGGATGACAAAGAAGGAAATCCTTTTGAACGTTCTGTACGTTCATCATTTTGAAATATCGCTCCGATAATCTATCAATAGTATAATCAGACTCTTATGCAACTTGTAATGTCGATTTACAGAACATGCACAACTCCAGCTTGAAATCAGAGGCCAAGAAACCCTAGAGTACTCATGTTACTTTAAAGGGCTCCCCTGTTCACTAAATGTGAATAATTTTCAAAGTCTCTAAATGCATTCGAATATCAGATTCCAAAATATCACATGTGTCATTCAATGATTAATTGGAAAGTTCCAGCGACATTTCATTTATTTGAGAAATTATTGTCGGTAAAGAAACTTTCAATGTTTTTATTCCAGAAGAGCGACAGGTTTCTTAGACGCTTGAAGAAGAAATTACCCAATAATTAGACTTTCTATCTGTGAATTCTTCAGATGTTCTTACAAACAGGACACCGACCACTTTCAATTATCACTTTGTGAACCAATTTTTAATTCGCATTCCAATATTGAAAAATTGGAGAATTGTTGTCAGTGACTGCTACAAATAGACACACTGTATTAATCCATGGAATAGTAGGCTATTTCACATAAAACAATGCCGCCTTCTCACTTGCAATTCTCTTCATGAAAATCCTGTAATTAGGTGTCAACAACTTCCACAACCAACGTGGCAAATAGTTTGACTATGATACAATGTTTTAGATCGAATCTGATCTACAAACCATAGATTTTTCCATGAGCTATCATTGTATATAGGCAAGATATTAAACTTTCATTCTAGTGTACTATTATCCACTTCTATGTCTATTACCTATTTGTCTCCGTGCATGTATTGCAGATATCCTATCGCTTTGACCTGTAAAACAGATTATTGTGCGTAATTGAGCTATGGTACAATGCGGAAAAAGGAAGGCAACAATGTATCCCGTAATGATGATTTCTCTATCTATGCATGTGAAAGACATTTTTGAAATCTCAATCAGCGTATATCTACATGCTTATTCATAGCATTGCTTCCCAGTTCATTTCAATTACGCACAATAGTATTAACATAGCTATTTTCGGGCAACAATGTTTGACATTTTCATTGTTAAACAAATGTCCTACATTGTTGCCCTCAAAAATCCATGTTAATGTTATGTAATAGATAATGGATGATTATAGAACTTATTGACCGAAGGCCACTACGCCTGAGGTTAATAAGTTCTATATGACCGAAATAAATCATCCATTATCTGTTATAATGTATGCTATAGATATGTTTCAGAAGAGGTTAATAATTTCCATAATTACCTCTGTACACGAATATCTCTCATAATTACCTCTGAACATGGATATCTTGAAGTCTATATCTTGCTATTTCACAAGTTTTTGATTAATATTTTTCCATTATGAAACATTACAGGTCACCATGCTATGGTAAATTTTACATGATTATTGAGATTCAGATTTTTAGAGATTGAAAGCATACAATCTCTAATATAACACCTTGAGATAAGGATGTGTCAGTTTGCTGGCTATATAATAGCAATAATCGGTCGGTGAACAAAAAATGGAAGATTTTATTTATCCCATGGAAAATTAACAAAATGGTAAAGAAAATGGTAGGCTAATTGAATGCGCATGTGCTGAATAGCTTAATTTTGCAAGCCTATTCCTATTATGCGTTGCATCAAACACAGTTATCTGTAAAATATTATATTTCAGCATCCCGCATTTGAAGTTGAAGGTCAATAGGCTATATCGACAAGATTGCTATTTTGATGCCCTTTTAAATGGCATGATTTTTGGACCTTGATATATTTTGGAATAGTTAATGGCTGTCTCGACATAACGCATTGTCTAATTTTCACAAAATTCTGATCAACATTGCAAAAGGTTAATGTATTTTAACACAACCAAACTGATGTTTGACGGATTATGATAGAATATATAAACAATAGAAAGGTTGCAGTAAAAAAGAGGCTGAATATCTAGTGAAATTTTGTGAAGGAATTCAATGTTTTTGGTTGATCACACTCAACGTAATAATGACGGAAGCAACAAGAGGAAGAGTTCTGTTTATCATCCAAAGAAACGCTCTAGCTCAACACAGATAGTGACTTGGACATGGTATGTTGATATTATATCACTACAAAATATATTTTGGGCCGTCACATTGCGCAGTCAAAGCGCTCTTTTTGCAAGCATCATCCACAGTAGAGCTATAGCTGCAACTGGTAGAATGACCACTATCAAAGCTGGGATCGTTCAACAAAATGGCTTCTCTCAATGAGCGCACTAGCAGACATTGCCGCAGCAAAAGCAAAGTGAGCCATTGCAAGTCCATCAGAAAAATCTTCAAACCTGGAGGCGAAATCCGAAGATGCCTTTTCTAATTCTATTATGCCTAAGTAATGGGCAAAAGACCGTTCCAGGACACCACAAAATTAAAAAAATAGTATCTTTAAAAACGACACAAATTCATGAATTTAGACCCTTTTTCAAGTTTTTAAGACCTAAATACATGAATTTAGACCGTTCCAGGACACCTAAAAATTCAAAAAAATAGTATCTTTAAAAACGACATAAATTCATGAATTTGAACCCTTTTTCAGGTTTTTAAGACCTAAATACATGAATTTAGTCCATTCAAAAAGTACCATTTTTTCAAAAATGGTACTTTTTAAAAACGACATAAATTCATGAATTTGAACCCTTTTTCAGGTTATGAAGACCTAAATTCACAAATTTGGGCGTTTTTAAAAATACCCAATTTTTCAAATTTTTCAAAATCTCAAAATTTGAGAATTACAATTTTCACCCCTGTTAAAATCATGACCGTTCCAGGACACCGAAAAAATCATAAAAGTTAAGAATCTCAAAATTTGAGAATTACAATTTTCACCCCCGCCAAAATCATGACCGTTCTAGGACACCGAAAATTAGTATTTTTAAAAACGTCTTTTAAATCCGTTTTTCAGGTTTTTAAAATATATCATGTGACTAAAAATATTTGAAGGAATTGACATATTCTTAACTATAAGTTTAGGTACTTTTACAATTGTCATTCAATTGTAGAGAACATCTGCTTCTCGCATTTATGAATAAAATGCATTTCAGTGTAAGGAGCTGTGTCCTCCAACTCAAACATTTGAAAGGAAACAATGTATGAAAGAACAAACAGCTGCTACACCCACTTAGACATTTGTAAGACGTGAAATATATAACCAGCAAATCCTACTCCGGCTGCAATGCCGTGTAACAATACACAACAACAATAATCGATATGGCTATTTCAAACAATTGTGCTGAAGACTTATTTAATTAAATAGTGTTTCTTGTCAGTGAAGGTTGTGTCAAAACGCTCTCGTCATATATTTCTCAAAATGAGACAAGATCAATTTGAAGATAGAAGAAAACAATCGTTGCCAGGGAGGATGAAAAAATTACGGGAGGAATTGGAGAGGCATGAATTTACAGATACTTTGAGTGATTTCATAGAGCCAAATGGTGGAGAGAATAATACAATTGTAAACTTACATAAATTCTTGTTGCATGAAAAAAGAAACAATTCACTCAGTGTTATGTGTGAAATTTTTATCGGTAAGCACTATCTGCTCTCTGTTTGTGATAATGACAAGTCTTATTTTTATAGTCTCTTGAAGCAAAATCATATCAATTATTCACGCACCGAAGTTTCATTTGTTATGAAATTAGGTAAATTAGCAGACAAATTTCCTACGCTTTGTTGGGTGTCTGTTTCTCTTGTACTTTAAAAGTCACGACCTAATGTTATCGGAAGATTGACTTCATTGTGTAAAGCAATTATGTGACATTCCAAATGATTCCATTCTTCTCCCAAACAATGATGCGTCATTTAGCGATAATACCGCGCTGACATATTCAATGGAATTTGGATGTTAAACTCCGCTATTGTTATTGCGATACGGCCGCAAGACACTTTATTTTCAATGTTAGACCATTATATTCTCTTGAATAATGGTGCGCCATTCAACTAATCAAATGAACGCGTTGACATTAGACGCGCTGTGAAGAAAATTTATCATTCTTGAAACCCCTCTGTTTTATATGCAATGTTATTTCCTCTTGCACATGTAAATACAATAGAGTGTTTCAAACAATGAAACCTTGTCCTCGCGTGGACAGAAATCCTATTGTTTAGAAAACTTGTATCTTATATGCAATGTTATTTTCTGTTTTATATGCAATGTTATTTTCTGTTTTATATGCAATGTTATTGCCTGTTTTAAATGCAATGTTATTTCCTGTTATCAATCATTTTCATTATGTTGTTATATGACGTCATTTTTCTCTCATCCAATGAAACCTTGTCCTCGCGTGGACAAATTTACATGTATTTCAATGTATCCAAATTGAATGTATGCAAAGTGGATGTAACCAAATTGAAATATCCATGTTTTGTTTTTAATTTCTCATTTACGGGAATATAATAGAAACATTGTATCTTCTATAAAAATGAGAAACATTAGAGACATTCTAAAAATATACAGCAAACAAAACCACATTAAATTTCGATTTAAATGAGATTGCTAAGCAATTGGGAATAAAGAATTTTCACATATTGATGAGTAATGAATTACTATTGATAAAAGATGTGAGAAACACTAACTCTACTAATACAATGCAACAATGTAACGTTTAAATTTAGATTAAATTAAATCATTTCAAAATTGAATAAGTAGTAAAGAAAGACATCATTAGAGAACAGTTTTAAATCAATACCCCCCCAAGTAGTAAAGAAAGTCATCATTATAAAAATGTTTTAAATCAATACCCCCTTCTGACTAAGTAGTAAGGAAAGACATCATTAGAGAACAGTTTTAAATCAATACCCCCCCTTCTGACTTCTAGGGGTCCCTTAAGAATTTTTTTTATTATAAAATGAGCAATATAAATGAGCTTTTGAAATTATATGGAACGCAGACAACAACGAATTTCGATTTAAATAGGATTGCTAATCAATTGGGAATAAAGAATTTTCACATATTGATGAGGGATGAATTACAATTCCTAAAAAATAGGCCAACAGGAACCTTCAGTTCCCGGAACAGAGTTCCATCAATAACTGTAAATTTCATAACAAATCTTCATACGTCAGATGAAAAAGGTGTACATTGGTCAGCAGGCGTTAAAAATCATCAGCAGAACTATTATTGTGATCGTCCGGAGGCTGAGAACTATTGGTTCGATTCATACGGTTTGCCCCCTACAAATGAAGTAAAAGAATTACTTGGAACGGGAACATACAATACGTTTCAAATTCAAACACCAGGCACTACCTATTGTGGACAATTATGTTTATACGTTTTGTACAAATTACAAAAAGGAGTACCATTTCTAGATATTATGTTAGAGTTAAACAATCTATAACTCAAGCGAAGCTAGCTAAAGCGCCACCTAAAGGTTAAAGCTCTGTTTTCTGTAATTCATTTTGATAAAAACGGCCTCTGATATCCTCATTATCTAAATCGTTAATTTCATAAGTAATCGGATAATTTTGATTTATTTTGCAAACTTCAAATATTTCTTTAGTCCAATAGCCAACAAAGCCTTTTTCAAATTTATTCTTATATATAAATATTCTAACTCTATCTCCAATTTTAAATTTCGGCTTAAGTTTCTGCAAATTCGGATTACTCTCATTCAAATTATTATTCTCGAATATTTTCTTTCGTACTAGATCAGGGTCGTCAGAAGCATTCTTTGGAGTTTCTTCAATACCAGAATGAACTTTATTATTGTACTCTTCCACAATTCCTGGTAATATCTTCAACCATTTCTGATTTCTTTGCTCAGTAAATTTCTTGAATAATTTATTTTTTAACGCCCGATTGAATCTTTCTATCACTACGGCCTTCTCTGCATTTTCAGTTGAATAAACTGAGCCTTGGCGATGACTTTCGTCTGTTTCAAATAGTGGCTGAACGTTTCTGTTATAAAATTCCGATCCTTTATCAACAAACAATTTTTTTGGCTTTCTATTACTTTCTTTAAAGATTTCTTCAAACGCATATTTAACTGATAGACCACTTTTATTTTTTAAAGGCTTTACCCAAGCGTATCGTGTATATAAATCTATAACGGTCAATGCGTATTTATAATCTTTTTCATTCGGCATATGAATAAGATCAGCACTCCAAATATCATCTTTATTAAATACTTTTACTTTCAATAAATATTTAGGCCTTCTGTATTCTTTATGAATTTCAGACGCGTAGGTTCGAGCGTTGCTCTCAGAGTTATTAGTTCGAGCGTTGCTTTCAGACAGCTTTGCTGTCGTTTCATTTAAACCCTGACCGAATAATATTTTAGCTTGTAAAGCTTTCTTAACAAACATTCTTTCAATTTTTTCTCTAAATGTAGGATTTTGAATACTATCTAATTCTTGAATCATCTTCTTATCAGCTGCATGTCGAGAACTTAGATCATGATTTCGATAAGCTAAATCATGCCTGTAAGCTGCGGCATCTACTCTATTTATCGGTTCTTCACCTGGTTTCGGATTATTATTCTCATCTAGTCTTATATCTAATCGAGTTCCTGGTCCGGTATATGAATGACCAGGAAGATGTTTTTCTTTCGAATATTTACTCCAAATAAATCCAGGAAAGTTTTCTAATGTTTTTTGTATGTCACCACCGTAGGTAGTAGCCAAACTTTGTTTGTCGTCGTTACCTTCATAAATTTTACAATTTGAGTTTTTATTTTTGTTTAATAGATAATTCAATAAATCTAAATTAGAAATTTTTAATTTAATTAAATTTTCGGAATTTTTAGAATTCATTTTAAAAGATAAAAAAAATTTAAAAGATAAAATAAAATAAATGTTTTACCTAATCGGACCAAAGGTCCTGAGGCTTTAGCCGATCGGACCAAAGGTCCTCAGGTTACTAACCTTTAGAACCAAAGGTTCTGAGGTTATTACCGAATCATACTAGGACTTAGATATATTCCAGAACCATCTTTAGTTTCTTTAATTTCAATTAAATCATCAACATTGTGGAGAATATTTTTAAGAACTCGTTTTCCTTCATCAACTAATTTTAATTTACTAATAAAATTATCTACTATTCCTTCTCCCCTAGCAACTTTCTCTAACTCTCTGTTATGACGTTTTTGTTCTTCTAATGCTGCCTTCTCTGATTTATTTTTATTTACTGCTTGGACAATACCAGCTGTCCCACCTGCAACACTTCCTGCTGCTGCTATGCCACCTATTATTAGTGGAATTAATGGGAGAATCCCGCCATTCTTTTCTTCTTGTAATTGAATATCCTCTATCATTGGTTTACTTATGTAATACTTTTTTTATTAATCGTAATAGTTTTAGGGGTATTTTTGTCAACAATATTACGTAATTTTAATTCAACAGTTTTATTATTAATATTACTTTTCGCTTGCGACATTTTTAATAACAAAATTTTAAGTTACGAAAATTTTAAGTTAAGAATTTTAAGTTAAGAATTTTTAATCTATTCTAGTTATGAAAAAATTTTAAGTTACCAAAAAAATTTTAATCTATTCTAGTTATCAAAATTTTAAGTTATCAAAAAAATTAAATTAATTAAACGACGAAGTCTTGGGCTTTAGCCTATTCTAGCCATCTTCCCATTAAGAACTTCAATAGAATATTTTGTATCTTCTAGCAATAAACCATAAGCCATCAATGAAGTTGTGGAATCTTTCTTTTCAATATTAATTGTTATATCACAGCCAGTCTTAATAATATCTTCTGATTGTGCACTTAAATCGAAACAGAAAACAGGATATAAATGTCTCCAATCTGCAGGAGTTAATTGTGGTTCAACTCCAAATTCTATACAAAGATTTCGATAAGAATCATATCCTTCCATAAATTGATTATTGGTATCATCGAATCTTAATGGATCAATTGGATATCGGGTTTGATTTAATGAAACTTGTAAACTTCGAATTGTATTAATATGGAAGAGATTATTGTTCTTATCAAAACTTGGAGAATTATTTCTTTGAAATGTTAGTAATAAATATCTTGGAGTATTCGAAGTTCTAGTAAAATGCCAGTTAAATCTTTGTTCGGAAAAAGTTACTGAACTAGCAGTACGCTTTAGAAAATTTACTGGAATTGGTTTGTTAGTATTTAATCTTTTTGCAATAGCTGTTTCAATCTCTAAACTAGGAGTAATATGCTTAATCCACCATTCAAGTCTATCAATTTTTAAATATGCTTTTTTTCCAGTCTTACCAAAAAAGATTAATTCATTATTTGCTGTACGATGAATTATTAATTTAAACTTTAATTGATATGATATTTTATCATAATCTAAATATCCGAATAACGGAGACAATGACCAATTTACTGTCTGTTTACTTTTTTTGTTAAATTCACGTCTTTCTTTATATGCATCATTATTTGTTTTATTTAAATGTTTTGCAATATTTTCTACATCTTTCGCAATTCCTGCTGCATCTGTTCCAGCGTGAGTTAAATCATCAACAATTATACCATCATTAGTATCAGGAAACCAACCTTCGATTTCATACTTTTTATTATTTTCACCAATTGTTACAAATCTAAGCATTGTATCAATTACACCTGGAGAATCACTTATTGTTTCTGTATTTTGAGTTGCAACATCTAAACGCATTTGTGTAAATAATCTTGGAAAGAAATTATTCTCTAGTGCAATATTATCGGTTTCTGGTAATGGTGTTGTAAAATTGGCATCACTATACAAAGAATATACACAGTGTAAAAATGAATCAGGTAAATATAAATAACTCTGCTGATTATCAACTTCAAAGATTAAATCACCTCCAATATTTACTCTACTGGAAGATCCGGGATTCATAGCAATTCTTATATAGTCATTCTTTTTTTGATTGTAACTGACGAACGGAGGATCGTCTAATCTAAATTTATTTTCGATAAGCGAAGACATTTTTATAAAAAATAATTTGACTTTTTGTTTTTTCTCACAGACAGAAAAAAATTTTACCAAAATATAATTTTAGCATTTCACCAAAAAAATTTTACTAAAATAATTTTGCTAAAAAATTTTTGCTAAAATAATTTTGCTAAAAAAATTTTACTAAAAAATATATTTTACAATTTTGCTAGACCAGCTCCGCTACAGCTTTGCTGGTTAAACCGAAGGTTGCTACTCACGCCATTTCCTCTTATTTCTTCAATTGTTTTTTTATTATTTTTATTTTCATTATGTTTACTATTAGACGGAGCTCCGCTCCTCAAGGTTTCACCCCCCACAGCTATGTTAGCAATTTTGTTTTTTGTTTCCTCTGAAAGTTTTTTTAAATTTTTTAGTTCTTCAGAATCATTCCTAAGTTTACGAATAGCTTCTAGTTGTTTTAATTCGTTTTGAGACTTAACAGCATTTGATATTGCACTAGCTGTACTACCTATAGCACCTATAGATGTAATCAAATCTTTATTACTTTTAATTAAGTTAACGATACTTCCAATACCAGAAAAGATGCCAGCCCCTTCTTTTTGGACGGCACCTGCGGTGCCTAGGAACTTTTCTGTTCCGACTGTTTCTCTATTATCATAATGATAAACAGGTTTCTGAGATGGTTCATGAGCAATTTTATTATTTGATGCAAAATGTTTAAGATTGTGTTTAAAAATTATAGGCATTTTTTAGGATTAAATTTGACTTTTGGGAAAAATATCTACGTGTTAAGATTTACGTTTGTGAATGGACAACAACTTCGAGATAACTTTATTAATTGACTGTTGCACTTTATCTATTGCGTCAAGCAGCGTGTGATGTACTTTAATTTCTTTTCTATTAACTTGCATTTTCTCCTGATTCATCTTCAACGCCGTTTTAAGTGCATTTAACTTAATTTTAAGAACATCTAATTGTCTTTTAACAGAATCTAACTGTTCTTTATTTTCTTTAGAGTTTTCTTGTAAATTTTTCTTTAATTCATTTTCTAAATTGATTTTCAGATTTTTCATTTTATCAACTTTTTCATTAAGTGAGTTTACTTCATTTATTATTCTATTCATCTTTTTCATTTGTTGAGTAATTTTAGAACTTAATTCATCAACACTTTTTTGGAATGTAGTTTGTAACTGCTTTAAATTTTTTTTAATTCTTTCAGGTAGTTTTTCTATTTCATCTTCTAATTGTTCTTTTAACATTTTTATCTGATGTTTATTTTTAATGACTGCAGATTTTAACTTTATAGAAAGTAATATTAAAATTTTTGATTGTTCAGAAATCTTTTTAAAAAGTTTTGCTATATCTGCTTCTAGCTCTCTATCCTTTTTATCAGGTTTTAATAATTTTTCGTTTAATGATTTGTCATTAAGTTTAAGCAACTTTAATTCATTCATCAGTGGAACCAAAACATCGTTTATATATTTTTCCTTTAAATCATTGATTTGTGTATAAACATATTGCTTATTTGTTAACTCTGTATTTTGTTGCGGAAGAATAGAAAGATGCAATGGTCCAGATAAAACGTCTCCAGTTTTCATGATATAATTTTCTATCTCTATTTCTAATTCACGATTATTCGGGATATATGCACCTCCACCAACATTTGGTAACATCATTTTTTAACAATAAAAAAATAAAATTTTTTCTAATAAAAATAAAATTTTTTCTAATAAAAATAAAAAATAAAATTTTTTCTAATAAAAATAAAAAAATGGAAAATCCAAATTTAAAAAAATTATATTCGCCCGCATCATCCTGTTCTTCTTATTCGACGAGATCAACGGGATTTGAAAATAAATGTTTTGATAATAATAATAATAATCCATGTATAGATGTTAATATTTTATTTCAATTACAAGCCGAAATATTTAGAGAACAGACTAAAGGTTTACCTTCTATAGAAACTAATTATTGTTTATTTCCGGGGGATCCATTTATTAAATTTATGGAGATTGTAAGTAAATATAATGATGTAGCTTATGTTGAATTAAATAAAGAAAATATGGTTATAATAGGTTATAATAATGTTTATGGATTTATTAGAGCAGTGTTACCAGTTAGTAATACTGATTGGATAGAAACTAAAATTATTAATTATATCAATATTAAAGAATTAGTTAAAAAATTAAAATCTTTTTCGAAAGAAAAAATTAGATTATTTGTTGACGATCAAAATCAATATAACATTCACATAGAGAGTAAAAAACATAATGAAGAATTATTATGTCAAGTTTATTATAGAGACACAATTTATAAACAAGAAACATTAGAAATGCCGCAAAGATATGATGATGATACTTATATAGGATTATATTCAAACTTAAATATTAATTTGTTAAAATCTTATATAAATGGTTTAGCTCAACAAGAGAAAATTTATATGTGGACTACACCTTATACTATTAACAATGACCATAATCATATTCATAATAAACGAACTGAAGGTTCTAGGGCTTTGCCCGATCTTAAAGAATCTTATGATAATAATGATGATTCTGTAACATCTGAAAAAGGTGTAAATGGTAAAAAAGATTATAAAAATATTAGTAATTATAAAAATTTATCTAAATTTCATTTTCTTACAATTGAAAATAATAATGATGGAATAGTTGAAGATACTGTTAGACAACTATGTGTCGGGTCTACAAACTTTAAATTAGGATTTACATCTAATCAATTTAAAATTTTATCATCTTTAACAAAAACTAAAAGTGATTCAGATTATGGTGGTGTTATTAAATTTTCCAAAAGAGATCAAAGACCAATATTTTTCTCTATTATATTATTATCAGATAAAAAATGTAATTTAGAGTTAGATATTCCAATAAGAGAATGGTATCCTATCATGGAAGGGCATCCTATACCAAAAAGTGTAATTTATGATGATGAAGAAACAATTTATGATGATGATGAAGAATCAATTGATGATGATGATGAAGAATCAATAGTTAGTGAAAAAAAATTTAAATTATCTTTTGATAAAACATTATATGATGAAACTTAATATGATAAAACTTAATATGATAAAACTTAATGTGATAAAGAAAAAAATAACTAAAGAACGTGAAATATATAATAATATAAAATAACACTCAAGTCCTTGATATTAGAATGTTTATATCTAAAATTAAAACACAAATTTTTTCTTAAATTTTCTCTAAAAAAATAAAAAAAATGGAAAATACCAAGTTTTATTGTGTCTTATGTAAAAAAAAGTTGCAAACAAAAAGAAGTTATCAATCTCATTTAAATAGTAAATTGCATTTACAAAACGTAGAACGAGTTGATGAAGGAAATATATTAAAATTAAATAGTTATAAAAACTATCTAGAAACATTGCCTACTGATATAAAAGTTAAAAAAATGTTTGATGATTATTCACATTCGGAATATAAAAAAGTTTTTAATAGTGAAGATGAGACCATACAAACCGAAGGTTCTAGGGCTTCGCCCGTACCAGATGGAAGATATTTATTTAGCGATACTGATGAATTTGATGAAGCTGAACGAACCGATGAAGCCTTAGCAAATATAAAATATTTATTTAATCAGTCTTTTGAAGATAATGAAACCGATAAAACTTTTTCTGATATTCTAACCAACTTTTATAATATATTTAAGAAATCTTTCAAATGTTATATGAATGTAGAAGTACTTTATACAAAAAATGGACCTGATGGAATTCCTGAAGAAATAATACAAGGACATTTTACAAATTCACAAGAAATTCATAATGTAAATGATATACAACCCATATTTGAATCGATGATACTTAAATTAGAAAATTGTATAATTGAAGCCCAGTTACGTGAATCTGGTTGGAGATTTGTTAAAATACTATCTAAGAAAATAGTAATTGATAAATATAAAAATAATACTGGTGGTAGTTATGTTCCTTTACCTTTCAGTTCACCACAAATAATCAACATAAAAAATGAAGATGATTATTGTTTTCTGTGGAGTATTATAGCACATTTACATCCTGCAGAATATCATAAAGAAAGACTAAGTCATTATAATAAAGAAGAATACATAAATGAATTTGATCTTTCTGATGGCTTACATGAATTTCCATATGATTATAATAGATTAATAAAGTTTCATAAAAAGAATAAAAATTTAATAGAAGTAAATGTTTTTGAATTAAATGTGAATTATGTTTCTATTGGTAAAATTATTCCACTTTACTCAGATTCAAAAAAATTTTATTTGAATAATAAAAATTTATGTCAATCAGAAATAGTATATAATGATAGAGGAAATTACATGCATCATAATATTTTTTACCAAGGAAATATAATATGTACTGAAAAATTTGAACTTGTTAAAACACTATCACCAATAATGATTAGTCATAATAATTATAAAGGACGTAATTATAATTATGATTCCGATTATTCATCTTTATCTTTAGAATATCAACAAAAATTACAAAATTTAAATCAAAGTTTACAAAAATGTAAAACAGATTATCAACAACAAACAAAAATATTAGTACAAAAAAATGACCATAAATATGAAAATAAGATAGAAACGATTCAAAAATTAAATGATGACAATAAAGAATTAAATAATGAAGAAAATGAAACCAATCAAAAAATAAATGAATCTTTAAAAAAATGTCTACAACAATATAAAGAACAATATGATAAAGAATATAGTTATCAGCTACAAATATTAAATCAAAATTTTCATCGAAATACATTTAATCTTACAAAAGAAATTAATGAAACACATGAATTATATCAAGATAAATTTGAAAAACTAGAACAGTCAAAACAACCAGCACAAGCGAATATATTATATTATCAGGGTCATTTTATATTGTGTAAAGATGTTTCTATATTCACAAAAACTTCAGATAATACAAATTTTCCTTGTCTTCAATGTATGACAAGTTTTAGAACTAAAGAAGAAATGAATAGACATTTGGAGAATTGTCAACAAAATGAAGCAGTCAGAAACACATTTCCAAAAGATGATTATTTAGAATATAATAAATGGTATTTTAAAAATAAAGTACCCTTTACTATTTATTGTGATTTTGAAGCTTATAATGTTAATATGACACAAAATCGAACGGAAAGTTCCAGGGCTTCACCCGATTCTGAAAATTATAATTCTGAAAATGGTACGGGCCAAGCCCTAGAACCTTCGGTTTTTAATTATGAAAAAAGTGCATCTGAACAAAGTAAAGAAAAATATTTATTTGAACAAAAACCATTATGTTGGGGAATGTACATTCATTCAAATTATCCTGAATTATTTAAATCAGAATATTTTCAATACTATGGTGAAGATAGTTCAGAAATGTTTACAAAGAAAGTAGAAGAATTAAAAAATTATTTTTCACAATTGCTTGAAACAACTATATCGATGATGCCATTAACAGAAAAAGAAAAATTAAATTTTATTAATGAAACAAAATGTTATTACTGTGTAAGAGAATTTACAAAAAATTATAAAAATGGCAGAGGTAGATATCTTGATAGGCGAAGCGACGGCTCTGCCGTCAAGGTAAAAGATCATGATCATCTAAATGAATTATATAGAGGTGCAGCACATAATTCTTGTAATCTTAATGCTAATAAATTTAAATATAACTTTGTTCCTCTATATTTCTATAATGGTTCTAAATATGATTTCCATCTAGTAATGAAAGATTTATTTTCATCTAAAAAAAATTACAACAACAACAAATAAATGTACTATGTAAAACAGAGGAAGAATATTTTTCAATGCAATTAGGTTGCATTAGAATTTTAGATGCATTTAGATTTTTTACTCCTTATTCATTAGATGTTATGGGGAAAACTTTGAAATCTGAACAATGTAAATTATTAAATAAATATAATTTAAAACCTTTAAAAGGAATATTTCCGTATGAATATTTAACCTGTGGCTCACAGTCGAAGACTGATATAACTGGAGATAAAACCTGTGGTTCACAGTCGACCTGTGGTTCACAGTCGAAGACTGATTTTAATTCTGTGAATAAAATTATGGAAGAAAAACAACTTCCTCCAATAAATGAATTTAAATCAACATTAAAACAATCAAAATTATCTGACGAAGACTATGCAGAAGCTGAAAAGAATTGGAGAGAGTTAAATTGTAAAACAATGTATGATTATACAATGAAATATCTTCAGATAGATGTATTAATACTAGCTGATCTTTTCGAAAACTTTCGTGATATGTGTTTAGAATATTACGGAATAGATCCATGTTATTGTTATTCTACACCAGGTTTAACATGGTTAGCATGATTAAAACATACAAATGTTAAACTTAAACATTATAAAGAAAATACATATGATAAATTATTATTTTTTGAATCTGGAATTAGAGGTGGAGTTTCATCAGTTTTAGGTAATAGATATGTTAAATGTTATAATAAGAAAGTAAATCCACAAGAATATGGAATAATGAAACCTTTATCTCCAGAAGAAAAAGAAAAAATATTAGAAATTTTTCGAACGAAACGAGAAGGAGTAGAACGTGAAAAAGCAATTGATGAATTCATGAGAGAAAACTATTTGTTATATTATGATTTTAATAGCTTATATTCTTCTTGCATGATACAAGAATTACCAACAGGTGAAATGTCATGGTGTAATATTCTAGATTATCAAAAAACATATGATGGAAATTATAATCATGGTTACATATATGAAGTTGATTTAGTATACCCTGATGAAATAAAAGATAAAACAAAATATTTTCCTTTCTGTCCCGAAAACAAAATTCCTAATATAGAAGATTTTTGAGATTATCAAAAATCTTTAATTCCTAAGAAATACAGACCAACAAAAAAACTTATGTTAACAAAAAGCAATAAAGGAAAGTATGTTGTTGAAGGAAGAATGCTAGATTGGTATTTAGATCATGGAATGATTCTCACCAAAATACATCGAAAACTATTTTATCAAAAATCTAGGTGGTTAAAAAATTATATAGAGTTCAATATTGAAAAACGTAAAATAGCTAAAAGAAATAAAGATGATTTTGGAAACGTGTTCTTCAAATTAATGAATAATGCATTTTATGGTAAGACTTCAGAAAATGTGCGTAATAGACAAAATATTGAAATAGTTTATGATAAAGATAGGTTTCAAGATTTAACAAGGAAACCTACATATAAAAGAACTACTAGATTTAGTGATGAACTATGTGCTGTACATTTACGTCGAATTAGCGTAAAACATGATAAGTTTCATTTTATTGGTTTCACTATATTAGAATTAGCTAAACTATTTATGTATAAATTTATATATGATTATTTAGCACCTGCTTATGGCAAAAACTATAAATTACACTTTACAGATACCGATTCTGTTTTCTTAGAATTAACAATACCGTATAATTCTACACTTGATGAAGAAATAGATAAAATAAAAGATATCATTCATCCTTCTGATTTATGTAAAGTAAAAGATGAATTAGAAGGAAATGAAGATTTCATAACAGAAGCTATATTTTTAAAATCTAAATGTTACTGTTATGATACAACTAATAATATTAAAACACATAAAACATTAAAAGGAATTTCAAAGGCATCAGTGGCTAATCAAATAACATTTCAAGATTATAAAAATGCATTATTTAATAATGAAATAAAAACAGCATGTAATTATAGACTTAATTCAAAGAAACATAAAATGTATTTAAAAGAAGAACATAAATTAGCATTAGATCCATTTGATGATAAAAGAAAAATTTTACCTGATGGAATAACTACTGAACCTTTTTAATTTTCTAATTTCTAAGATAGACAAATTTCATATATACATAAAATAAAAAAATATTATAACACTATATTTGTATATTTTTATTACTCCGCGAAAATATTTTCTATCGACTTTCAGTCAGAGAACAATTGTTCGATAACTCTTTCATGAATTTTTTTTTCAATATTAATTGTAATGAAGCCATAATCTTTTGACCAAGCATTATTGCACGATTGTTTAAATTCATCTTTATTTCTTACGCATAAATCTCTTAACAAATCACTTAAGTTTCTTGCATTTATTTCAAATAGTATAAATATATTTGCATTCTTTCTAATAACACTTCCGTCTAATGAATACATACTTTGTGTTAAATAAAATACACTACAGTTATTATGTCTACCTCTTGTGAAATAATTTCTCTGAACTGACTGATTTCTATCATTAACACAATCATCAAAAATTACACAATGTTTCATTGTTTTATCTAGTTTACTAGGATCTTGCATATTACCACTATCATCTATTAATTGTATCTTTATATGGTTATTTTTATTAGATTCTACTAACTGATTATTTTTTGCTGCTTCTTCACACCACGAACTTATTTCTTCTTCATCTTCAGATTTTTCATATTCTTTGAATAATGAAGCAATTGCTGTTTTTTTAAGATTATTTTCAAATCCATATTTTAAAAATTGATAGACGGGTTGTTCCGCCGTTGTTGTATAAATTATAAGATTGTTATAATCCAAAAAATTTGGAGTCGTTAAAATTTTAAATAATAGATACGTTTCTCCGCAACCTGATCTTCCACAAATAACTGACAAAACTTTATTAGATAAATTTGGATGATGATTAAATTTAAGTTTTTTTTTATTTAATGGTAGCACTTCACTCATTTTTTAATAAAAAAATTTATTTTTATTTTATTTTTGCTTTTAAAGAAGAAGAAAATTAAACTTCTCTAGCTTCGCGTGGGAGTTTATACCTCTCGAACCAAAAGATCTATCATAATCTCTTCACCTCCAAAATTTATTTCTTGTCCTTTCTCATCAGTGATTCTAATGCCAATGTTGTTAATAGTTTTTCTTGTAATAGGAAAATATATTAATGTTTGTGGAATTACATTTAATCTATAACCAATGGGTACAGTAAAAGCTGGCAAACTGAATATTAAATTTGATAATTTACCATTTATATATCCTCCTTCAATAATGTCACAATGTACAACAATTGAATTTATTTCAGTTATTTTTGGAATCTTCTCACCTAAATGATAACCTTGACTATAGGTTTGTTTATTAAATCCTAATAGCTTTGACAATGATCTATCATGATTAAAATCAACTTGATGATTTTCGTCTAAAGTAAGAGAAAATTTATTAACTGCCGGTTCAACTGCAAAATGTAATTGTTTCTTATCTTTAAATGATATACCTAAATGTCTCTTAATTTCATTTGATATTGTTTCAACTTCGTAAGAACCAGGAAGAAAAGTTAGTATTTTCCATGTTTTGCCTTTATCAGTAGAATATCTAAATTGATCATTCACATCTTTGATAACGTTTTGAATAGTGTTAAATGTAGAGAAACTAGTCAATGCAATTTGATAATTTTTATTTTGTTCCAAATGTAGAATGGGTTCTAAATTACAAGTGTGTGATGAAGTAGTTGTTATAATTTTTAACGTCGTACTAAATTTTGATGAACCCAAAATCTCTGTCAAATTTTCTAAATGATTATTAATTTTGTCAACATCTGCTGAACACATTTTTAAACTAAAAAAATTAAATAAATATTTTTTTATGAAATATTTTTTTTATAAAAAATTAAAAACAACAACATATTTCAGCTACGGGCGAAGCCCTAGAACATTCGGTTCGTTATACTTTTATAATCCTCTTCATTTAGAATCTTCTTTTCTAACAGTCTTTTCAATATAGCATGAATTTCATTGAAACTAGAATTATGTCCTTCTTTTATTGCAGATATTAAAATATTTAATCTATTTAGTAATTCTTGTGGATCATCTGGTAAAAATACAGTTGTTTCAGTTTTCTGTTTTTCAGATAAACCTTTCCCTACTTTAACTCCCGTTGATAATAAATTTTCTAATTGTTTATAACGTCTAAGAGATTTTACTGCACCAACTCTGTCTAACATAGCTTTATATTTTATGAGATCTTCTACAGCATAATTATTTAAATCTGCTCATCTTAAAAGATTAACAAAATTTCTATCTAAATTAAAAGGAGATTTATCTGGTGAAAAAATTATACCTCGAAAAGGTTGTGGAAATATTTCTTTTTGTCCGAGATAAAATCTAGGTATTGTTTTTCCATCTATAAATGAGATAGAATGTTCAAATTGCATAGATTTTGGTAATTTCTTATTAATGTTTGATTCTAGTAATCCATAGTCATCTAATATAGTTTTGTGCTCTGGATCTGTTATATCAATTTGTTTATCATTATTTGTAAGTTCTTTTTCAAGAGTTTTAAATGGTTTCATAGTTTTTTCAAAATCAGTTTTTACTTGTTCGGTTTGCTGCATTTTTTCAAACATATCAGATTGAATACCAGCTTTTATCATTCTATGTTGAAGATGATTTTCTTTCATAATATTTCTTTGTTTTATTAACTCTTCTAATTGTTTTATTCTTTTAAAATTATCAGCTCTAATTTTATCCATTTTTAAAATATAATATTTGAATTTTGTGGTAACATTGGAATACAGCAAAAACATTTTACTGAACAAATTATTTTTTTATTGCTTTGTTGTCTGACATCTTTTCGTTTAAAGTTTTCTCGTTTTAAGTTTTGTTTAATAAAGTTTTGCTTAAATTTTCGCTTAAAGTTTTTAGCTCTTCTAAAAAAAATTTGTCATTTTCTTCATTAGAAATTTTAGCATCACTAGAAATTTTGCCATCCTTTTTATTTTTATCATCAACTTTTTCTGTCTGTGATTGAAATGATATTTGATTTACTTCATTAGCTATTTGATCAAATTTTTCAATCTCATCTAACGTAATAACATTATCATCACATACTCTTTGAAAGTAGTAATGTAGTTTATCATAGACTTCTTTAATATGTAAATGCTTAGTTTTTAATGATTTTCGTTTCTTAGTTATTAAAGATTTATCTAACATTGTAACAAGTGAAGTTGCAAAGACACCCGTACCTGTTAAAGCTGTAGCAACTACTGGAATTACTAAAACACCTGAAGATATAACAATTGTCAAAGCACCTAAACTTATTGTTAAGAATATGCCAATTCCTTGTGTTACATTCTTAACTTTAGTCCATCTCTTTCTTAATTTTTTATAATGCTCTAATCTTAATAATAATTGAGATTCCTTATCTTTCATATACCTAACTCTATCTTTGTGTTTTTCTTTATTCATTTTTTCAATGTTAATCTTTTCAATGTCCATTAAAGTAGAACTACGTTCATATGATAATGAAGGATATATTCTTGCAGTTTCATCCATTTCTGAAGTTCCTTCCACTTTTGTTTCTTCCATTTTTAAAGAAATATTTTTAGTCACATGATATATTTTAAAAACCTGAAAAATGGATTTAAAAGACGTTTTTAAAAATACTAATTTTCGGTGTCCTAGAACGGTCATGATTTTGGCGGGGTGAAAATTGTAATTCTCAAATTTTGAGATTCTTAACTTTTATGATTTTTTCGGTGTCCTGGAACGGTCATGATTTTAACAGGGGTGAAAATTGTAATTCTCAAATTTGAGATTTTGAAAAATTTGAAAAATTGGGTATTTTTAAAAACGCCCAAATTTGTGAATTTAGGTCTTCATAACCTGAAAAAGGGTTCAAATTCATGAATTTATGTCGTTTTTAAAAAGTACCATTTTTGAAAAAATGGTACTTTTTGAATGGACTAAATTCATGTATTTAGGTCTTAAAAACCTGAAAAAGGGTTCAAATTCATGAATTTATGTCGTTTTTAAAGATACTATTTTTTTGAATTTTAGGTGTCCTGGAACGGTCTAAATTCATGTATTTAGGTCTTAAAAACCTGAAAAAGGGTCTAAATTCATGAATTTATGTCGTTTTTAAAGATACTATTTTTTTGAATTTTGTGGTGTCCTGGAACGGTCTTTTGCCCATTACTTGCCTAGTCACCGTCACCTATATCGTTGCAAAGTAGGTAAATCTAGGTATATATCTAGGTAATTATGGTGCTATATAACGACCTGATTGTGGGAATTATTAACCTGTATACATAGAAAGCTACACAATAGCATGCATTATAATGATGATATCTGTATGATCTATGAATGTGAAATACACTTTTGAAATCTCAATCAGCGTATATCTACATGTGCATTCATAGCATTGTCTACTTATATTTCTAAATCTATGGTGCAATAATGTAGGAATAATGGCAGTCGCGGCCTCTGATTTGTACATTACTAACATTGAAATCTCACATGGCATTCCTACAGTGCTGCCCGCTTTTTTTCTACATTACTGCTCAGTGCTCAGTTCATTTCAATTACGCACAATATTATTAACATAAAGATTGCTTCATCACAGCATTCGAACTCGTTTGATTTAAAAAGCCCTCACCCTACGGGTTCCTGCTTTATCTAACCCGTGGAATGCTATAAAGAAGCAATAATGCAGTAGGTGCGTAAATAGCTATTATTTTAGTGTCTCAAATGACTTACTTTTTGCGACACAGAGCTGAACCGATAAAAACAATAGGTTGGAAGAATTATCTAACAACTTAACTATCAATACGTCATTTCTTTAGTGTTCACATGAGTTTCTTATTCATCAAATATTATGTCTTCAACAATGTTCCTGAATCTATACCATTTTATGAATTATTTAGACATCTTTGAACATATTATGGAAATCCATTGTCTTGTCTGTCGATCTCTGAATGTAGTACACCACATGATAGATTAAGCTCATGCTCAAAATGGACATCAACTCCTATGGGAGTTAGATCTGTTCTGTGTTGTCTGAGATTGCTATTACATGAAAAGAAAATATTTTAAAGATCACAGTAAAAAAGCCGACAACATTATTTCTGTCAATGTCATAACATGGCAGATAAATCTTAGTTTCTGCTCTTGTATGCAAATGATAAGAACGATGCACGGAGCATTTTCATCATAATTATGCATGCTCTCGAAGAGAGGAAAATAAGACTTCTTAGTTACTTTTAATCTTTTCACTTTTTATCTTGAAACTCAGACTATTCTTTTATTTTCGTAATGAAGTTGCCGACATCAGTGAGCGGTTCAGTGGCATAGGTAATGTCAAAGTGCATTTAAAAACGAATTCTAAATGTAACCATTTCAATATGCTACAAAATGACAGTAATCTAAGTTTCCGTGGATCACCCTTTCCCGAATGCCAAGTTCGCACATCTATCTGAAAGCCAACACGTAAGGAGAGGTGGTGTGGTTGGAACGTGTAAAGAATGTCATTTATGTTAATATTGTTAATAGTAATTGTAAGTCCATGTAAGAAACACAAATTATTATTTTCTTCATCAAATCTCTAGATAATGTGCCGACATTTCATGGAATTCAATGAGTCGAAACGACAGCGCAGGCGCAATAAGGCGTGTGTGTGTGTGTGTGGCTAGGGTTTCGTCAGATGTATACTCGTTTTAATTCATTAAACTATCTAGTGCGAATACAATTTTTTACAGCTATCGTAATGAAAAGACTCTTCAATTGTTATGATTTCTCGCGTTGTTTCCATCCCCACCTTGTTAAGGAAAACTTGTTTATTTGAATATACTACTGTATATTGGGAATATACAATATACACTGTACAATGTTAGGAATACACCTCCTAAAATATTTTAAAATACCCCATTCCATAATTTTTTTCTCAATATTCGTCAAGTATCTCATGATGTCACTTTTCCTCTTTCCTCGTGTTGTGCGCACATATTGTCCATACTAATGTAAAAATTTTCCAAAAGACTACAAAAAGACTACTGGTTGGTTGCCAATTCAAAGAAAGAAGGTCGTCATTCTGCCGTCTGAACGAATATCTCACTCACGCACCGAGTAATGAGATGTGCTTCTTTATGGGAAGGTATTCTCGATCCGTCTCCAATGACAACTATGCATCCATTGACAGATAGTGGAGCGTTCCGATTGGCGGGCGTGTTCTTTAGGAGCGCCCACAATTGTTTTTTTATTTGGATCATTTGATTATTGGATCCCCGAACTATAGGTATTCTTATTTATTGTATTTAAAACAAACTTAACGATTTCACTATAGATATAAGTGTTTATTAGAAAACAATCAATGATTGAATGAACGAATTATAATTGATCACATAAAGAAAGAACATTAATGTGATGGATGCGTTTGAATTTTAGAAGAAAGTTTATTGAAATTAGGTTCGAATTTTGATACCGCAGCTTTAAATTTGAAATGTGCTTGCATGAAAGTCGATTTCTGGGTTTAGTCTTTACATAATTGAGCGACGAAAATGTTTGTCCGCATGCGAATGTGGATCCGCACTTCCAAGCATGGAACTGACAATCGTGTTGATATTGCGTAGATTTCTGTGATGAACTTCCTTCCAGAATTGAATAATCGATTCGTTTTAATACGTCATTTGCTTGCAATTCAATCAACTCCAATTGACATTATGGATGATATTCCGCACATGCAAATGGAGTATATGCGATCAATTCTTCTGGTTGAACCACCCTTGGATCAGTCAGAAGAGTAATGAAACGACGAGTTCACTTGGATAGTTGAATGATGAGTCAACTTGGGTTGATTGAAATGAAAGCAATGAGAACTCATAAATCAGACCTTCCGGCCGCAATTGGCCGCACATCATGCTTCAGCCGGCCGCATGTGGCCGGAAAAACCGAGTTTGCGGAACACTGTTCTAACCTTACACATTTTGCATTATTACAGACGTAATATATTGTAGCCTCCTCTACAAAGCTTTGCATCCAGATATTTCATAGAAAACTGCGTTATCCAGGGCGTACTTTAAGTATTTTTTAGCGGGTGGGCTAATTTTTATAACTGAATTAATATACTGATAGATTTTTGCTCATCGATCTCTATAATGTTATATAAATTAATGGGTACATGAGTCAAAATATAGAGTATTCATAGACAAATCCCTTCCTGGAATTAGTTACCATTTGAAGAAAAAAGACGTTTTCTTTCTCAGAAGTCATTCTTAAAAGTCAAAAAATGAGCCAAACAATCACGTTTCGCAAAGTTCCCAAATGAGGGTTCTCTGAATCGTCTTTCTTTCTTTAGCAAAAACTTGGCAACAGCCGGTCTTGGATCGAATTTGGAGGTCGTAGGTCAATTCAAGGCAATCGAAAGACGGTTTGCTGTCCCCTGTGGTGTCATTGATAGTCGATGAGCAGACCTGCAAGCGTACAAATGAAATCATATCAAAACTATCCCACACTTTTATCATACTTATTCATAATATCGTAGGAAAATCGTTATTACTTTCACTAAAATGCTGATGATTCTCTGAGTTCTTCTCGGTTTGAGACCTTACATAAGTTTCAAATCAAACCGGCTACATTTTCGACTAGTGTTCCCCATTATTGTGAAAGAAATGTAAGACGGAATCTCAATCAAATGTCATAGTAAATAACTAAGATAACATATTTTCATCTACAACCTATTTTGTTTAATATATGCAACCGCAATTTTGTTGCCTTTCATACTAATAAAACTAAGACATTTACACTGTGACTTTAAATTATTCAACAGTACTTGATATTAGTAAAACAATCTAAATATTAGAGGATTGTATTCATTTGAAGAGGGTTGGTCGGTAGGCCTTCGATATTTTTTGAATGAGAAAAAGTCCGATTTTCTCTCTTAATGGCAAATGACGAAGGCCTATCCTCCAATCCCCCAAATGGGAATGGTCCTCGAACCTTTCAATACATTACTAATCACGGCTCCACGGAACTAACATTCAGAAGAAAAAAATGCGACCCCTTAAGTGAATATATATTCTAGAAGTACTTTACATGTGCAACACGGCTATATGTGTCACTGAAATCACAACCTAGCTTTTCCATAGATATATCGATTTTAAAAAATATACTACTTACTACTATTATTAAAAAGTAGTCAATCATAATTTTCTTTGATATTATGAAATATTGACATTTATTAGTTGATTATTGAGCTAATAATGCAAAAAGCATGCTAAATGTAGAGAAACAATACAATCGTGCGTCAATTCATGGACAATTTCTGAAAAAAAAGACTAATCATTTCTATAGATGAGATTATCAAGTATTGATGTTAAGTTCTATACTCACATCATTCTTACTACTTTCATATTGATTTATTAATTTGAATAAGCTGCATCAGACATATGCCATTTTTTCATTTTTGTAATGATTTACACTTAACTTGTTTTATGAAAATTTAGTAGAACATTTATCGATAGGCTTACGAGCGATTCAAAAATTATTGATCTATAATGCTACGATTGTATGTATGATGTACACACAATTATTTGATTCTTTTATGTTTATTAAGCTTCAATGTAAATATTTTGTAATTGATAAGATGCCAAATAGTAGCTTAGCTAGCATTAATACTTTTAATGAATATGTACCTTATAGCTAGGTACCGGTACCTACTATCTATCTTGAATTCTTTTGTTTTATACATGCACATTGAATTGAATTGTTATCAAAAGAGTTTCACGATAATTATGTTTTATACCATTTATGCTCTAGTTAAAAGATATCATTCTATCACTAACGCTTTAGCTTCATTATTATCATGAGTGGTAAGATTTCTGGCTTGATACCATCTAAATGATAAAATCACGATTTCTTATAAATTAAAAACAATTAATGTATTCCAGCGTCATTGTATTACATGTAGTAAAAAGTCAACATCTGAAATTATGATGATGAACTTATTCTTTTAAATGACGTCCATTGTACCTGATCACCGTATCAAGAAGATTCCTATCGTGCTTCGAATGCTTTGGATCCACTTTTCCTGATGACTCCCAAAGACATAAGAAGTCTCGATGCACTGATTCTGATGCCTGTTCACTAAAATATCCCATGGGCAATTTATGATATTTGCAAAACTGCACAACATAATTGAAAACTACATGACCTGCAGTTGCTATACTGATTTTCAGACGCATGTATGAGTTTTCAAAATCTCGAATTCTTTCCTCGAAATTGCCATAGAGCGTTACAGAGCCGAAACATGAAATGCAAACTTCGTTGAACTTCTTCAGGCAAAATACAAACGGTATTGCGTCATACTCTTCACCGTGTTTCAGAAGTGACTGCAACAAGTCCAATTGTTTCAAGAGACGTCGACACATGTTGCCATTAAACTCGCCCGAATGCAGTTGTGGGCGTGTGATTCCCACTATTTCATAGAACTCCATAGAAATGGAATTTGACTTAGAGGAGAATTTTTCCAACGCACTGAACAATTTGTTCGTCAAACGAAGTAGAAGATGTAGCTCTGGGGGAGGTACGTGATTAATAAAAATGTCAGAATTATTGCCGTTGATTAGAGGCTCGTGAAATCTTTAGCTGCAACCCTTCTTGAAATTTCACGCTGAGAGTTAAAACGAATAGCAGCTTCTCGAACTGAACCCAATGAGCGTACAGGGTGTCTTTTAGAAGATCGGCTGGAGAATTCGGACTTAGGACATTCACACCACAGGCAGGGATGAGATGAACCGTGTGCCTGTATTCCGGAAATTATGTTTCCCAATTTCAAATCAACAGCGAATGTTAATCCAATCTCCAATTTCTCAATATTCAGCAGCTCGAGTATTTGCTTTATGTTCTGATACGTCTCCTTTACATCAGGAACAATAGCTACGATTATGATCTTTTTCACACTTTTGTCAGAAAACTTGACATCTGAGTTTGTGTCATCTTGAAATATACTGAGGCAAAATTTCAAAAAACCGCCACCTCCATCGATTCCAAATTTGATAGAAGTTTCATCGATATCAAAACTTCTTTCGTCGCATACCACTTGCACAAGTTGTTCAATATCACAACAGTAGATCACACACTTGGTGACAATTTGAGAACCATCCTCAAACTGCAAGTATGAGAAAGAGAAATAGTCACTGAGTTTCCGGTCCCTTGCTCGCAAATGGAAAATAGTGTTTGCCTCGACAGATGACTTTTTCTTCAAGACTTTTCGAATAAATGGCATTACTTTTCTCACCATGGCGTTGTTCGAGGCCCCAAGCTGAAGTTGTAGAGAATTAACGTCAGAGGAAGAAAAACTGGGTAAATCACACTTCCCCAATAAAGATATTGGTAAATCATTAGACCCACGAGTATTCAAAGAGAAATTTCGTGTGTTCATTTGGACGCATTTTTCTCGGACAACCTTACTAGCAATGACTTCCTTGGTGCGACTATCAGTAGAACTGCACAATTCAATCATGTTCGAGCGTAAAGTGGATACATTGCACTTATGAGAGATTCCACGGCGTATAATTCCTTTACATGCAGGACAGAGTTTGACAACAGATTTCTCAAACCGCGGAAAATTACCAGTGTCATTTAGCAAAGATCGGGGACGGCCTTTGTGACGAACATTTACAGTTTTAGCTTTGCCTCTAGCCGTTTCACAAATACGACAATCACAAATTGGATGAGGAATGGATCGTAGGACACGAACATGTGGTTGAATCAAACTGAAGTCGAATACCTCTGGTAAGATGTCGATAGATTTTGCCCCCGTTGAAATGTTGAGTAGATCTGATCGGCACTTCGCACAAATTGCAGATGTCAACAGTCGTCGTTTGGGTCGTAATTTTCAATGAAATATGCTCGTATTCGATCAACAACTATCTGTGTGATATTGTAGTTGCCCTTTTCCATGCACACAATACAGACTTTCCTTCGATTTTCGGAATGATTCAATGCTCGCACATTATGTCCTGCCGCTGCAGCCATGATGTTGATGACAAGATTTTAAAAATAAATGATTGCAACTTCTTAAACCAATCGACAAATTCAAATTCTTTCGTTGAAAGAATTATAAGTTATTCAAATTATAGAGCTATGAAATTCAATTCAATTCAAACGTCACTAAATCAACCATAGACATCTACTGTACAACATTTTCAGTGATGAACATGGTAATATGCTGTTGTTACTTTGATTTTCGACAGGTATACTACCGTAGATATCAAAGATACATTGCAATGTTTCATTTTGTATGTAGACTAAATCTACATGTATACGTTGCAGAGGTTTTTGATTAAATCAATTTTAGGCTACTTCATCATACATGTATAATATCATTGATAAATTCTATCTGAACGACTCTTGACTGATTGGCCTATCAACTTTTACTACTTACTAATTTTTACAAGATAAGTTAAATGTAAAGCCATCATTTTCTCAATGACATAGTAGGCCTAAATGTTTCCAGTATCTAACATCGACCCTGTGACGATTATACATCTACAAATAAGTATTTATAAAGCTTTGTTCATAGTCTTACGCGTGTCTGTACGCGTTACGCTAACCTTCAGCAGTCACGAAATAAAGAATCAATAGCCTACTTGATAATCTTATCTATAGAAATGATTAGTCTATTTTTTCAGGAATTGTCCATGAATTGACGCACAATTGTATTGTTTCTCTACTTTTAGCATGCTTTTTGCATTATTAGCTCAATAATCAACTAATAAATGTCAATATTTCATAATATCAAAGAAAATTATGATTGACTACTTTTTAATAATAGTAGTAAGTAGTATATTTTTTAAAATCGATATATCTATGGAAAAGCTAGGTTGTGATTTCAGTGACACATATAGCCGTGTTACACATGTAAAGTACTTCTAGAATATATATTCACTTAAGGGGTCGCATTTTTTTCTTCTGAATGTTAGTTCCGTGGAGGCGTGTAATACATGTGAACAGTATTATATAGTTGCATTACTGCAACTCAGACTACTCCGGATAACACGAAAAAATGTATCATGATCTATTTACTGTATTTTACTTTACTTTTAATCAACTTATCCGGTATTTTTGTAAGCGTATATTCTCACCTGAATGAGTTGTAATGTGAAATAACTCTTTCCACCATCCAAAATACGGACGACTAGTCTACATAAAGATATGGATAAAATTGAATAGATGCCATCGTTTCATAAAAATTTAAGTTACAGCAACGTCTCATAATTTTAAGTGATGTTGAAAAAAAGTAAAAATAAAAACTATGGAAATCTTAATTTTTTTAAACCTCTAACCAGAGAAATGTAATTGCTGTGATTTAGTCCGATAGGAGTCTTAGTCGCAAAACTTATATGCGGTGAAATGCTTTTGTCCCATTCAGCCTGAATACACTTTTGGGTGGATCACTACTTTTGTTAATACAGCCATTAAATAGAAACTGCCATAAAGTAATTCATGTACGTTGATATTGCTCGTAAATACAGATTTTAATATTCAATCAATAGAAGTTACGAAGAGATACTGATATATAAACGATATTCTTGTCATGCGTGTGAATGCGTGTTGAAAAGTTTATAACACTTAATCCCTAACCTAACTACCCTCAAGGTGAGAAAGAAGCACCCTCTCACAATCGGAGCTGCTGGCGAATTGACTGCGGCATTAAACTTCCGTCTCATCTATCAGGCCGGTCCTTCTCGGGTGTTTATTCCGTCAGGGTGCCTGTTAGATTCATCGACTGTCGAATCTAACCCAGACAGGTCATCCGATCAAGGTAGGGGCGGAAAAGTCATACTAATTTATTGAGGTGGCCAACTTATCTAAGGGACATCCTACTTCTGATGGCCTAGTCAGTGATGCATCTAAGCCCGTGAGTTTTTCTTCCTCCGACTGCTTCGTTAGCGTTATTCTAACGCATTCCCGCCAAAGACAACCACCCAGGATTTATTCCCAGGGCCGAGGGTTGTCACGTCGAAGTAAGTCGAATCTACTGCCAGAAACGACGCAGCGACAGGGCTCTGGTGCCGCTGTGGAGGTTACTCCATACCGTAAATTGCATCACCGACTTTGATTGTAATTTCATCATTTCACTGAAATGAAAATTCAGATCATTGATATTATACTTACTGTAAAATTAAATCTGACCGATTTGAAGATGGATACGAGTGTCAACTGTGAACGTAACGAGTCACACGTCAGTATGACAAATTGATAAATTAGTTACTTTTGAGTTATCAGTGGCACATATTACGGGGACCAAATGAAATCTAAGAGTTTGCTTATAGACTTGGTGATTGGAGAATGTAGAAATAAACATGTACGCACGGGTCAAACTCACCTGGAACATTGCATCACTTAATGGATTAAACAGTCGCCGGACATTGCATCCCAAAATTTCCATGAGTTATTAATCAGCAGGAAATCCTCAGCGATGTTCGCCTTGATCCCTTGAATTGCTTTAGGCTACATCCGTAATTATACGCAGCATATGTGTTGAACATTTCATTTACAGGCAATAAAAACAGAGCTGCATACATGCGAAGCAGTTAGCAAATTTAAGTAAATATAAACAAAGAACCTCAAGTAGACGTGTTTCATCTGGCCTGGAAGTTATCGTCTGATATAATCATCTTCTTCCTTGCCTTGCGGCGTCGTTTTCGCGTTTGTGTACTCGTATCAGATAAATCAGGAATAGAAAGAGAAAATAAACTTCAATTTACAATGACGTTACCAATGAATGAATATCAATATTTTTAGAAATCAAAATGGGCTAAACTGAGTTTGAGGCAAAATTACTGGGTGGGCAAATTATATTTAGTGGGTGGGCGAAATCTTTTAGTGGGTGGGCAGTTGCCCACCCACTTAATATGTTAAAGTACGCCCTAGCGTTATCTTCATAATTGTGATGGATTGACTAAAAGCTAGATTTGATAGACTTTAGCAACTAACACAATCGTTTACTTTGATTTCTATGTGAGGTCTGATTTGAGTCCTTTGGGGAATAAGAGTTTGTAAGCTCATTCATGTGCTTACTTTTTACTTGTCTGCTGCAGGAGTTATTAGCTACCGGAAAGTTCAATCTCATGAGAAACGCAATATTTCAGGTATACACTGTAAAATGTAGACAGCCAAAAATCAGACAAAATAACAGCCAAAAGGGGCTGTTCAGAACAGACAAGATGAGACAACCACCACACAAAATATCAGCTTGTCTATTTTTCTAGAAATATTGACACTGGAACGATTTGACACTAGCTACTTACAGTATATCTGGACACTCCTAATCATATCTGTTCTATCGCTGTCCATCTCACTGACAAAAGCATTCTTATATGCAGATTATGAACTACTCTGATATCTTCCAAGATGTCTTTCGTTCTGTCGCTGTCAACTTTTGGGAAGTATATATACCCTTGAAAGTTGTAAAGAACAGTAAAAACAGAATTAAAAGATGGCATTAGTATGTCAAATATTCAGACCGGTTATTCCAATGCCTTCAAGTATTTCAAAAGAACCCTACTTATTTAAACATTGGATATTATTATAATCGAAAATTATCAAGGATACCATCCAATTTTGATAAAAGTGTATATATTAGTCATAAGTAGTATGTATGATATGCAGTAAACGTAATAATACGAATTAGTCCGTGTGATGAGACAAAAATTGTCTGATAAGCAGGAAATTTATATGATGATACGTAGCATCAGCCAAATTGTCTGACAAGTGGCTGTTTACAGTTTACAGTGTATAATAAGAAACAATTGAAGTTGATGACGTCATGCCCCTTTTTTAGGTGCTTAATTTATATCACAGCAGGCGCTACATGTTTTGACTAAATGAAAAGGGCTCTCACAACAGTGTTGCAGAAAAGGCTATGAGTGATTTCAAAGACCTCTAACTACTAAGGAAGCATTATTGTTCTGTTGCTTCTACATCAAAATAAAAGTTTTGAATATTTATAGTTAGCAGTATAAAAACGTGGATATCCGGAAATCTATATCTATGATTTCTTCGAAAATAGCTCCATCAGGATTTTTGGACGTAAGTTACTTCAGATACTTCAGATCTACTGCATAAGTACTTCTCAAAAATGCATCTCCTTTTTGTGGTTGTACTTTTGAAGTTTAGATCGACCGATGAACCGTGAATTGCATATTGTGGCATTTGGTTGATAAAGGAACATGTTAATCACAGATTCATATACTACATGTATCGCATATACTGTACTTCATCAATCGTCTATACGTGCGATGTTGATTGACTAGTTGCACTCACGAGTTATATTTATGCATGTGGCGTTACACAAGAAAGGTTTCAAGAAGACCACATCACAGACAATTGATAAGACAGTATTTCTCAAAAATAAAATAAAGTAAAAGTCAGCTAAACTGATCAACTTGAGAAGAAAAATTCTCTCGCTGCAGCCTTTAAGGATACAAGCGAACTGTGACTGCGTATATATTGCTCGAATGAGAAGTAACGTAGGAAAATAATCTCTTAATTGTTGTTTTCAATCTCAATTTTGGGATAACGAGAGAAGAATTCGAGATGGTCCTTTCATCAGGACAGGCGAAGAAGGTTAATTATTTCAAGTACCTGGGGTCTGTGATAGATAAAAACAGCACCATCGACAAAGAAGTCAATAGAAGGATTCAAGTGGCTTTTGAAAGGCTAACTGGGTACTGTATGACAAGAAGATGCCGACGAAATTGAAAGCAAAGGTCTACTGAACCATGGTGCGACCGGTGATGCTGTGGAAGCCAGTGTTGGTCAGTCAACGAAAATAATTGCCAAAAGATCGCCGCAACAGAGATGCACATGTTGTGAAGCATCGCCGGGGTAACAAGAAGAGGCAGGATAAGAAAGGTAGACATTCGCGGAACACCTTGGATTCATCCGATCGATGGGATCATGTGGTGGCACAGACTGAGGTGGTACGGGCACGTGGTACGTAGACCTCGCGAACACCAGACCCGGCTAGCGTTGGGAATGCCTGTGCAAGGGCCACGAAACAGAGGGTGAACAAAGAAAACATGGGAGCGCCAAGTGGTAGAGGACATGAAGATCATTGGAGGCTCACCCGTGGATACAATGGACCGTTCGAGATGGAAGATGAAAATTAAGCTTCCCTCCTTCACTGGGACAAGGCCTTTCAAGGTGAGCAAGGTTTGAGAGAAGAATTCGAGGAACGCAGACGCGATCTGCTTGGCAAATCTTCAGCTTTCTTGAGTCTTCTGCTGAGGTTCCGAGGGGCATGATTTTGGAGAAACGAGAATGGTTGCCAACTTTCCAGTCGATTCTTTGATAAATGGATAGCATTCTTAGTTCTCGTGACAACGGTGCTATATGTACTGATCCCTGGAGGTTGTTCACAAGGCGGGCGGAAGCATTTATCACAGATTCAAGACGGGGGAGGTATCACTTCCTGGTTCGAAGTGATGTAAAACATAAGGCTGTCAATCAGAGGAGCTGTAACTGATCGTGATTGCGATCGGCGAATTGCGCGAGTCTAACGTAAAGCGCCAAAACACACAGCAGTTGTTTTCCAGATGTGAGACTTGAGAGACAAGATACAAAATAACTCGAAGACAACGATGACCACCAATGATGATTTCTTTAGTATAGCAATATCACATGACAACACGATAATGCGTTTATTTCTCCATCACTGTAATTTTGAGCTTCAAGTGGACTCAGGAAAATTCGTTTCGAATTCAAATAATTTGTTCGCGTCAATTTCTTGTATCAATTCTCGTGTAATTTCTTGTGTCAATTTGAACAGAAAATGATGATCTTATTGTGGATATTATTCAGAACGCTTTGAATTCAAAATTCAAACTTTAAAATGGTTTCTGAGATAGGGCAAAAATAATAGCCATTGTAAAAAATCATTCTTTTGACCTCCACAGTGACTTTGAATATCAAAGCAATGATAATATTCTGACTCGTCATAATGGGAGGTTTCACTTGGTGCATTTTGTTTTGCATTTGATCAAGTGATTTCTGAGATTGTCAGGAAATAATAACCCACAGAATTAGATTCATCTGCGCGCGCTTCGGCTTCCTAGAAAGGAAGGGTTGTATGTGACCGTAATATCGAAATGGCACATCACAGAATTAGACAACTTGCTCCTTCTCGAATGGATAATTCGTGTATCGCTTGCTATTGGAAATGGCACACAATAAGCTGTCAGCAGAGGACACCAGAGCCAGTGAGAGATGCGTGCTTGCTGTGATATCACTTCGCACACAACAAAACACACATCTTGGCGAACATTCGATTCAGTGTATGCACTACGCAGTACGGAATGGTGAGAAGACGATGGTGAAATTATCAAGTGAACTAACTAATTTTCGTGCGCCCGCTATTTTTTAATAATGATCGGAAGGGCCAACATTATGGAGAAAACTTATGCGCAATGATCTGAATTCTTCAAATCTGAAGGAATTTTGGCAATCGAAGCACTCACATTAATCTGCAAGCGACGCACGACTTTTTTCCTACCTCTGTAAGGTATTAAGAATTCTTTTTTGCCCACTTAATAGGTTCCTCGATGTTCCGTCGATTTCGTATTAATCACACTTCTAGCAAACCGAAGCAGATAAACAAAATATTCAATTTCGTCAAATAATCATAGTAAAAAGTAGTTCTTTTAGTATATTTTTCTTTGAATTTGAACCTTTAGTTTCGGAAATAAGGAGGGAGGAGCGCTCGTTTGTCTAAACACCCGAGGGTCAAATTTAGCTCACTTTCAAAATAATAATTGTAGCACAATAAATCTGAGGATGACATTCTTCCGCTATGAAGCTTTCCTGTTACTTTTTTAAAGATTGGAAAGAGCCAAGTAGATTGTTAGAATCTATCAAAAATTGCTTATTACTGCAATATATTTCTCCTACTATCCGTAGGCATCATCAGGCAGTTAGTGAAAGATTTACAAAATAAAATTTGAAATTCTCATCATCTGGTGGCCTTAATGCGCTGTAATGCCCGATCTCTCGACACAAGGAATGTACTCGACAGGAAGAGCTTGCCATTGCTGGCAAACCTTATAGGTTCTGAGCCAGATTTCCTTTTCTTAAAGTTTATGTGTCTTTATTTATGTATAGGGGTTGTTTTAACGTAGTTTCGTAGGACAATGATTTGATAATTTCTAGCTCTTTTTAATTCCATTTTTTGCTTTTTTACAGCGAATATTTAACTTCTGCTACTTGTACATTATTGTTCATTGTTCTCATAATAAATATAAAAAAATGTAAATGATGTATATAAACAGCTCGATTGATTTCAGATGCCAGATTTCATTGACAGAAGGATGCCAATGAAGATAAAGAGCAAAGTATACTCCTCTATGATCAGGCCAGCTATCCTTTATGGTTCTGAGTGCTGGGCCCCTCTCAAGACAGATGAGCAGAAGCTGCACGTGGCGGAGATGCGGATGCTAAGGTGGATGCAGGGCTACACACGCTTGGATCGGAAGACCAATGAAGAAATAAGATCTAATGTGGAAATAGCCCCTATTCAAGAAGTGGCAAGAGCAAGAAGGCTGTCATGGTTTGGTCATGTGCAGCGTCGCGGAGAGAGCCATCCCCTTAAGAAAGCATCATGTCTGCAAGTTGAAGGAAGAAGAGGTAGAGGACGCCCGAAGAAGACCTGGACAGCGACAATAACCGCCGACATGAAGGCAAAAGGAGTGGATGCCTCCCTGGTCCACAACCGGAAGGAATGGAAAAAGAGGACTGGACCTACCCTGGGATACGCGGGACAAGGGTCGACAAGGTGAGCAAGGTGAGCATTGATTTCAGATGCATTGTTTGTCAATAGTTTTATGATCTACATCGGACATTCTCATCAAGAGATATATAAAAAGATGTACAAAATATGCAAACTATGGTAAGAGAAGAGAAGGAGCTGTGCGGCAGGTAGTAAAGGGTTACATAGTACCATTAGCATTTATAGTAAATGATCTGATAGGAAGAAATAGGATGTTTTTAATTTTTAATTCTCATCCTATTTCTTCCCCTTTTTCTTCCTGTCAGGTTATTTACTATAAATCCTAATGGTACTATGTAGCCCTTTATTACCTGCCGCGTAGCTCCTTCTCTTCCCTTATCTTACCATAGTTTGCATATTTTGTACATCTTTCTTATATATCTCTTGATGTGAATTTCAAATTTTATTCTATAAATCTTTCACTAACTGCCTGATGATGCCTACAGATAGTAGGAGAAATATACTACAGCAATAAGCAATTTTTGATAGATTCTAACAATCTACTTGACTCTTTGCAATCTTTAAAAATAAAATGAATAGTCAAGGAATATTCCCAATTTCCTGTTACTATTTCCTGCTCCTTCAAGAAGAAGAGACGATGAAGTTTGATAGTGTTGATACATAGCCAACAATCACATCAAGACTGCTCAAGTGTATTAGTTTCGCGAAATATGTTGCAAACATTCCACGGGCAGAAATGGATAAAATCATGCACTCAAAAGAACCTTTGACAATGAATGAAACGATTTCTGAATGAATGAGAGATTGCGGAGTTCGAGGTAAACCAGGTTAAATTTAATCAAACGGACATAACAAACAGAGATATATAAAAAGATGTACAAAATATGCAAACTATGGTAAGAGAAGAGAAGGAGCTGTGCGGCAGGTAGTAAAGGGTTACATAGTACCATTAGCATTTATAGTAAATCTCTCTTGGTAAATCAATTAACATAAGCTTAGAACAATGTCATGCACATGAACTGGATGATGACATAATTATGCGTTAGTTTCTCCATCACGGTAATTTTGAGCTTCAAAGATGTGGCCATCAGAAAATTCAGTTCAAATTCATGTAATTTGCTATTGACTTAAATCATAGAGAATCGACACTTTAAAACAATAAAGAACTAGAACAGACAGGGACAATAAAAACAATAGCAGAGCGATGAAAAGCGATGGCGGCTTCCAGCCGCTGACAATGGGACTTTGTCAGTGGTTACTTTGTTAATATTCACGATTATTTTCGTTTCTCTTTGATGATCGCAAACCAAAAAAAAAGAAATTGCTTTACCGCAAGAATCCACAACTGTTGCTGTTTCAGAAGTTTGATTCTCGTAAGACAGGGGTTCCCAACCTTTTCATGTTGCGTACCCCAAAGTAGAAAATCATAGGATTTTTCATTTTTAACATATAAAAGTAGCAAGAATTCAATCATACCAAAATTTAATTGCGCGTAGAAATATGCGAAATTAGTAATTGAATGACACAAAAAAATTAACCAGGCGTAACTGATACGCGCTTGTGTAACAGCACAAGCGCAGCGAAAGCCATACTCCTTTGTTTGCTTTTAATCATTACTATGGTGGAGAATCCGGAATCATATAAGTATGTGGTTGGGGTCGAGTTGGTGGTTGCTAATTAGCAACGGTTGCTTCAAGGCGAGATGATGCGCACAAAGTTTAACAGTTCAACTGACCCATGAACAGGAAAGTAATGAAAGTAAAATTGAATTAAAATAAATCTCTCATATTCTGCGTACACCTCAAAATTCTCTCGCGCACCCCAGGTTGGGAACCCCTGACTGAAGATCTAGCAGCATTGACCTAGATCGGTGCCTAAATGATCGGCTAAAATTATTCTAGTCTCATTAACAAAAACAAGGCGAAAACAGTGTCGAAGTAACATTTGATCATGAGATGAGAACTATAAATGCATTCATAATGAAAAAGTCTTGTTACATTGCGCTATTTTTCTGTCCTGGTGACCCCTATTTTTGCTCTTCACAGGTCGCGCATAAATCAACTCGCATTTTGAGGGAAGAGAACGTGGAAGGAGACGTTGCAGTCTTTTAATCTCTAATACCAACGTCGAAGATGTGAACGTTACGCAACATGCACTTGGCAGGTGAAGTAGATAAGGCAATATGATGGCTCGATAAGATGAACTTTTAAAGTCGCGACATATGGACATTGGCACAGTTCAATATTTGATAAATTGCTTTAAAATCGAGTTTTGCGGCTTTTAATCTCAGACCGCTGTAAAATAAATCAAATGATAAAAGATATCCACCATCTCTCATGGCATGCTTCGAATCTTCAGAGGTTCATTAGATTACTCAAGTCACTTACCAGACTGATGTATGTTTTTGCTTGTCTCAGAAGCAGAATTTTTCCGTCTGTGAAATTCAAAGATTATTAGGATTAACTGATAGTATTGTGATTAATATCAATTCTCTTTATATAAATACGCATTCTTTAGGGCAAGATGGCACCTAAAGTAGAAGGCTAAGCTACGAAAAAATCATGCAAAGTTAAGACTACAAAGATTGACATGAAGAGAAAGCGCAGGCGTAAGGGAAGTTATGACATCTACATCTACAAAGTACTTTGACAGCTGCACCCTGACACGGATATCTCCAGCAAGGTCATGTCTATCATATACAGCTTCGCGAATGACATCTTTGAGAGAATTGCCAACGAGAATTGCCAACGAAATGCACGCTGTCAGTACCAAGGCCATCACTGAGTACATACACCGGCCCAAGGTAAATGCAGTTGCTTCTAAGAGCTCTCAAGTCAACTTACAATGGATCGCATAGTGGCAAGAATCTACAACTGTTACATGCTTCAGTAATTTGATTCTTCTAAAGATCTAACAATCGACACATAGTCGAGCGACTGAATGACCATCAACAAGCAGCTGTTCGTCCATTCTAGTCTCATTAACTTAAACAAAGCGAGAGATTCAAATCATAGAGATTCCACACTTTAAAACATTCAAGGACTGAAACGGACATACCCATTGAGAGCATGCCATGGCGTGGACAGGCGCTGTGATGACAACGATACCTAATTTTTCCTTTAGCTGTTTATGTATATACTTATTCATCTGCATTGTAAATGTATTCCTATTTTCACTTATCGTTCTTATGCATCATTCCCTTTCTATCATAGCATATTATTATTGATATTTGTATATATTTATTTATTTACTGCTTATTCTTGTATTTAGTGTGCATCACTATTTGTTTTTGGTACACTGCAGTTTTTATTGTCCTCATTACTGCAATGTGTTGATATCTATGTCTTCAATTTTCATTTGTGTCCATGTCCAGTTTGATTAGTGTTCAACATTTGTTCCGTTTGCCAGTTTACAAGCACCTGACGAAGGCATCGGCCGAAAATTTGTGCAACCTGTGTGTATTGATAAATGAATATTCGAGTTCCGCAATAAACCTTTTTTCATTTCACAGTGCAGTAATCTCTATGGTTATTGCTTCCATAATAAAGTTTATGCTCTCCAAAGGGTGCAATAAACCGTCTTCATTGTGTTTAGGTTCGTATATCTTCCTTAGTCAAAATACTGAACAACCATATGCCGGTTTGGCATATTGCAGTTCAGCTGTCTAAACTGCAATATTACATTGAAATACATTATCACATAGAAAGCTTTTTATCCTCTAAAACGACGAATACTACATAGAAATCTCAAGAAATGCCGCTGATATCAACAATTCCATAACAAATAGAGTTGGATTTTATTGGAGTTCGATGAGTTACTATAGTTTTATAGAGTTGGATGACTGCTATAAAATTCTGATGGTCATACATTCTGAGGATCTTGTGAAATATAAAGTCACTACGCAACTCATGCAAAGATATCGATCTTAATTGCATCACTCTCAATCAACAAACTATGCCCTCGGTCTTCGGGCTGGCGCATAGACATGTTGATCTCGGAAACTGCAATAAAGTTGGATACTTTGCACTTGCTGCGTAAATATCTATTCGTACCTAAGCGATGGCGTCTTCCAGTAGTTGACAAAGGCTGCACAAGCATATCGTCAGTGCAATTAGTAGACATTCACGGTTGCTATCTTTCCTTATAACTATAAACTCAGTTTGATGAAATAACTTTGAAGACATCGACTTATGGCTAGTCTCACTCATTAGATTTCTCTTACGATCTACGTAGTGACATTGACACACATGTAGCCTACAGATCCGGTCTGACTGAGCAGCTGAAATGACCATGAACAAATAGCTATTGCACATTCCTGCACTTAAACAAAGTGAAAAGTCGGATTTCTATGGTTGAATGAATGAAATATTTCCATGCTGCATCCTTCGAATATTTCTATCTTGTGTTTTTGCTCCTTTTTACTCATTTAAGAAACAAGCTCGAGGCATTTTGAAACATTGATTAAGCGACTACATAAAGAGGTGAATCAGGCATGGTAATGAAAACAATATCAGTGAAATGAAATCATTTGAAGACTGCTCGGCACTGCTCGTCGAAATATGAACGTTTACAGAACAATGCTTTAGGACTATTGACATTTAAATATTCCAAATGATATTAGAGCACAGCAAAGTAGCCTATTATTTAGCATGTGTAATGAGCGCCCTAGGTGTTTCCAGCTTTTTCTGGGCATTTTATCGCTGCAAAATCATTGACAGGCAGTTAGGCTCTCCTATCTGAAGCTATCTGAAGTGACGTTGAAGTTAAAATGAAACTCTGAGTGAGTACAGCAGGACGGATAGCTCGCTCACACTGTTTTTTTTAATTGTGGGAGTTGTTAACATTTCGAACTAGAAATCCATTCATCCTCATTCGAATAGTAGCTCTGAATTGATGTCTGAAGCGTTTTAATTTTTTAGATGATCAATCGCCTCTCGTCTCAAATTCATAAAATAGTGTCTTAAATTTTCCTGCATTAGAACAGTTTCGCCCCACTGAAAGTCTCGGTCACCGTCTCGTCTCTTCAATTATGATCAATATTCCGTAAGTAAATTGAAGAATTACAGAAAGCAAATGTAGATGATCCCCTCTTTGAAATTGCTTCAAATGGTCAGTTGTTTTTTAACTCATTTCTCTACCTACTTTTCAGTATTAAGTGTTCCTCGCTTTTCTTTTACTTTGCATATCTTAGAGTCTCTTTACATCTCTCACCTCCGTTCGTTACTTTGTGTTCAAAAGGAACTCAAACATGTTTTGTCTTTGCCTTGGTGATTTTTTTCTTTTGTCATTATGATTTTCCGTCCCTTTTTATCTTATTTACACATTGTTTTTCTGTATCTTATTTTGCAATGTGAGTTACGTGCCTATAGTAAGTTTATTTGTTATTGTTTCATTTCTATCTGCATGACGTCATGTCAGTGGCTTACAGATCTCTATGTCTCTATTGATTAACTCATTTGATAAGAATCACATTTACCCGAGCATGGCTGCAACTTTAAATATGGAGTTGTGTCGATGTTGAGAGATGTGAACTAGGCCTGCTGATGATTCCTGATATTGGATGAAATGGCAACTATTCAGATCTGTTTCCATTTTTCAAATGAGGATGCAACTCAATATTTAATCATTCTATTTACACTGTGTTTGCAAAAAGAAGCATTTGATTATTTATTATTGCAGGCGCAATAATTTAGGCGATTTGCAGCAGTGTTTTTAAAGTGATATTTAATGAATGCCCGTCGAAATTTCACGAAAGGCAAACCTTCTTTGATCAGGCCGGTAGAAATGACGTCATACTGATCACTACAACTGAACAACTGCTGACGTGTATCAGAACAATGCAAACAATTGCTGACTCGCATCAGACTTCAACTAATACATTAATGAATCTAACTTAGCATGAGACCGCTATTTTTCTCCCGTGCGTTTCCAGGGATTGAATAGAAAATGTCCGACGTTCCCCTGCGTTTCGTAAGAGTCGACTAAAAAGAGGTCTTTTGCCACTGCAGCTCTGGTGTTGACCGGTTCCTGTCTTATTCTCATTGTCTTTCCTCAGTGGCAATACTAAGTTGAAGTTGCAGGGGATTCTGAAAGTCGAATCTTAGCTGTCATGATATGCAACTCAGCTCTTAGAGCTTTATGCCCTGCAGCATGCCTGGCTATTACCTTCCCAAAGTCACCTTTGCGGTGGCCGCCGCCCCTCGTCGGTGGCAAGGCGTGGTGTGGCAGTACCATTGCGGTTGTTGCCTCCCACGGTCAATCCTGTTAGGTATGGCTATGGCCATTTCCTCCACGCGACACTCCTCACCAGCAGTAGACATCTATTTCCTTACAGGGTTGTTTCATCTACTTCAGATGGAATAAACAAAACAGCCGATAAATAAAAAAATGGTTGAATACATGGGCTTTATTGTCTGCATAAGTTGACATAATATAGTAATGACGTTCCTTCCGCTAACGTTCCAACGGAGCTAGAATTTCCAATGGAGCCGATGTTCGTCTGAGGATATTCTTTAACTCTCACTCGTTAACCTTCTTTTCTTCCACCAGCGTGTCGTGGATGACTCCCTGGTGCCTCTATTGCCTTCTTCATGACTTTCTTGCAGTGATCTCTATCTGAGGCACCCTCGCTTCGGATGCTTTGTCTATTCGTGGTCGTTGTCCATAGAAATTGACAACAATAAAACCTCTAGAATGGAAATTAAGCTTCATGCAATGCACAATAACGGCACATAAATCGCACGCATTTTCACTTAGATGCACCTGCCAGTGGCTGTATCATTGGGTCAGAATCAGTCACATGAGTAAATGGAAGCTTTTAATTGGTTCTTCATGCCCCAACTTAGTTCCCTCGGATGTGCCGCGACCTTGAGTCAATTTCCATTCTAGCGAACTTCAGATAAACAGTTTATTTCTATGTCGTTGTCAGTGCATTGCAAGCGGGGACGTCCTCCTTTTTCGGGAAGTCTATGGGCCGATTTTTAAAACGAGGGCTGAGTTAAGCCGTGGATCATGGAAGGCCGCGGCCTCACTAGGCCACGGCTTATCTTTGCATTTATAAAACGAGGATGAACCGCGGCCTACCGAAGTCGTGGCTTTGAGCCGTGGTCTATCTCTGACACATCAGCCACACCGATGAAACGTTAACTCTGACGTCATCTTGATGTCATTTCAATCAAGGCCACTATCTCATTGGATTGATTATCAAGAACGATATCGAGAAGAGGTTTCTGGAATTCTTTAATCGAACATGGAGTCAGACGCACAGTCAAGAAGACGGAACTTCTCTGAAGAGCAGAAGCTATATTTAATTGAGCTCTGCAAAATCTACCCTGGTGTGAATGATAAAGGTTATGATGCCAAGTCCATTCGAGTAAAGGATACAGCCTGGTTCGGCGTGTCCGCAGATTTCTGGTCGATCGCGAAAAACGCGAGTTTGTATACATGGAGATGTACATGTGAGCCTTCGAAATCTCTCCTGCCTTTCGCGAATTTGCTGTCTCAACTTCAAGTAATTCATTCTACTTCCGTCCTTAATGATCGAAATTCCGCTTTATATGGATGAAAACCCGTAGCTCGCCAGCATTTAGACCTGCCTCTGCCGAGGTCTAACTTTGACAAGAAAAAGAGAGCCGCGGCTTAGGCTGTGCAAGCGAAGCTTCGTTTTAAAAAGAGAAAATAGAAAGCATTGGCTTAGAGAGAGCCGCGGCTGAGAGAGTGATCCGCGGGTTAGCCCGCGGTTTTAAAAGTCGTGTTTTATTAAGTGAAAGTTTGTTAAACCGTGGCCTAACTGCGAATTAAGCCGCGGCTTAACTTAGCCCTCGTTTTAAAAATCGGCCCTGGTGAGCTAGCATACATTCTGTCAGCAAGTGCCAGTGTCACAGAATTATACAAGTCGTCTCTTCTTCTGTTTGACTGAAAAGAAGGCATTGAAACATGTAACGTTAATGAAATGGCACAATCTGCTGACATAATACCATAGCAATCGAACAGTGAGCAGGCAGGTCAACAATAAACATGCCAAACTGTGCGAAGTTTCATTGACTGTTGTCAAACGGATCACACAGAAAGAGATTCAGACGATATCAAGTTCTACAGAGAAGTCTGTGAGCGCTTTTTCATGCGCCTGCTAACTTTTTTTTAATAATGATCGGAAAGCCCAACATTATCCACAAAACTTTTGAGAAATGATCTGAATTCTTCGAATCGTAAGGAATCGTGGCGATCGGAGCATTTTGAATGAATTTACACCAATCCGCAAGCTCTCTATCTCTGTGAGGCATTAAAAATTTCATTTTGCTCACTTAGTAATTTCTTGGATGTGCCATCGTTATGAAAGAGTTTGCATTTCTGGCAAAGTGATGCGGTTAAACAATCTAATTCTCTGCCCACTGTAGGTCAATGTCGCGCTCAACGCAGATCTTGCCAATGTTCGATAAAATTGCTATGCGATATTTTGTCAAGCTGATTCTATATTTAAAGGGAAGTCATAGCATCCGCAAATCTTTACAAAGTACACTGACAATTGACTAAGTTCCGGTGTTTGACCATTGTAAAACACGGAAACCCGCCATTGCTTATTTATCACTTTCATGACAACTCCTGTCCCCGACGCACTTTTGTTTCCAAAGTGCATGTTCGTTCTAGAACTTACTCACTATAGAGTGTCAGATTTCTATGGTCCAAAGTATGTCAGTTTCCTTTTTCTGACATGAACAAGGAAGTCGTCCTAACATTTGGAAGATAGCGAGGTGATACAAGATGATAATTACTTAAGAATATGATAATAAGCTTAAAAATAATTACTTTGCGACAATAACCCAGCGGAAAGAATTAAGAGCAAACACATTTGAACTTCCCGCATGTACATAATGAAATGAGCGGTTCTCTGAAGTGTCTCATCATTTTCTTGTAACGTCCTTGACAGTTCAACAAATAAAAGGGTTCCACATTCCAGAGTATATCAATGTCAAACAGGGGCGCAGCGTCTATTGGGACCTTTTTTTCGGGGCACACGTTTCGGAAATAAATTCCCCAACATATTTTAATCATGTACAAGAACAATGTGCATCAGTGACCAAACGCTACATCTTATCTTAAGCCCTTATTCCTCATTCTATCGGATGCATGCATGTATAACTGTCGGTGGTTTTATCTCTCTTCCTCTCTCAGGGGCAGTCGCCGGAGTGTCGCCGAGATTGCACCGATTGGCCAAAATGCACGAGCCACACATGATAAGCAATGGCTTGTTGTTGTCATCGACAACTCAGCCAATCTATCAATGTGACGCCTTTCAGCTCGTCGCGGCCACTGCACGCAACCCACGGAGAAGCAATCCATCTCTGTGATTCAACCCGGGCGACGACAGGGAATTCTTTATGAGTGTCACTTACACACTGACTGACTAATCACGGCGTGTCTGACAAACGCGTAGCTAATGATTTACACATGCATACCTTCCATATTATTAGAAAACATCAAAGTGACTTCTAGATTAGAACCCACCGGGGTACTTTGCATGCATGCTGCATGCTATAAGGTATACCGATGTCAAGACCTGCAAGATATGTGACTTTGAATGTCTCATACTATGTAATAACTTGATTTTCTTTTTCCGAATAGCCGTTGATATCATTATTATTAAGACTGACTTCAGCCCCGGAAACGGTTTGAAGCACTCTACGCCACTAATGTTAAATGATCTTCAGGCAGAGTCTTTAAGTTGTCGTAAACGAGATACTCCACTTTTACAATGTCATCCATGTGGGATTTGTATCAAAAGTGACACCAAGAATTTCGAATTGATTCTTTATAGTGTAATTATCAAAGTTGTCATTTATCCTCTTTTTGGTAGATAGATAGCGAGACACCGTCGAATCGTTTCATCAAATCGATAGTAGTGACATGACAAGCAATTACATTGTTCTTAAATTAAATCAGTCTACATTAGCTTTGTTCGGTTAATGCTATTCCGTAGGATATTTGGTGATACTACAATTTCCAATGCAGAAAATTTGTTTTTACTTTCTAGTCAATGAAGACCGCAGCAAACGAATTGCAGCAGCCTATTTATTAATTTGGCTGATGAATCACCAAAACTGCTCTTGCGCCGACAGTATATTTCAAGAATTTGCCCCTTGATTAAAGCCAGTATTGTCGCTGATGATATGACACTTTTATTGTCATTGCAATTTTAATGATTACATGCTATTGAACATGAATTTTCAAGTCATTGCTCAATGATGCTTAATTATCTGTTGCTTTTATCTATGAACATGAAAATTCCAACAGCATGTCAATTCAAACAGATAAATGTTGTCTAAATGTTATTATTGCCTTCTACTCTGTTGACCTGTTTGATTTGTTTACGAATGACTAAGTACTGTTGATCGTTTGATCGATCTGTGCGATATACACCCACATAACACCGAGTAACGTTTTCGTCGTCAAATAGTGCATCCACATCGTGTTTTCAATATCTGCATCTGTATTTTTTTGTTCACCTTTTATCATTTGCATGATCACGTCAATAAGACTCATGAGGACATAACATACAAGGTTTTCAAACCATCCTGCTTCAGAATCGGAAATGACGTTTTGAGAAATATTGAGAGACGTTAGAAGAAGAAAGTCTGCTGAGTATGACGATTTCAGAGAGCTGACAAGAAGCTCTCTCTTCACTGAACATTCGAAAATCAAAAGATTCCTTATTAAAACAAAAGACTTAAACATGCATGCAACTAAGCAAGTGCATTTCAATAGCTAATTAGAAATTCGAATTGGAATACTCCGATGACTTCTTTCATGCTTTAAAACGCTTAGCTTCATTAGACGGATAATTTTACATGTTCACTTGCTAACGGAAAACATTTATGTATTTCACGGATGTCTCTCTCAATCATAGAAATTGATGACAATAAAACCTCTAGAATGGAACTGAGCTTTATGCAGCAACAATAGTACACAACAAACCACATAAATCGCACGCATTTTCACTTAGATACACTCACGAGAATAACCTCCACACTCCTGCCCAGGGGTAGTAGAGGAGCAGGCTGTTTTGTTCTTTGCATTGAAACTCAGATGTCGTGTGATTGAAATTGGCTCCGCTATCTATGGTCCTTGAAATTGCATTACTTATCTTGAACTTGCATGCGCTAGAATTGAGCTAGCTCGAAAAAACTGTAACCACAGAATTAGATTGCTTAACCGCATCACTTTGCTAGAAGTGCAAACTGATTCAAAACGATGGCACATGCATCAACTTACTAAGTGGGCAAAAAGAAATTTTCAGTACCTTGCAGAGGTAGGAAAAATAGTGGTGCGCCGTTTGCGGATTGGTGTAAATTTCTTCAAAATACTCCGATCGCCACGATTCCTTCAGATTCGAAGAATTCAGATCATTGCGCAAAAGTTTTCTCGATGATGTTGGGTGCTCCGACCATTATTAAAAAAGTTAGCAGGCGCATGAAAAAACGCTTACAAACTTCTCTGTACAACTTGACATCGTCTCTGTCTCTTTGCTGTGTGATGCGACAGATAACGGTCACAGAAATTTCATACAATTTGACTTGTTTAATGTTGAACTGGCTGCTTTTTGTTCGATTGCAGCTATGGTATTATGTCAGCAGATTGTGCCATTTCATTAGCGTTACATCTTCTAATGCTTCCTTTATAGTCAAGCAGAAGAAGAGACGACCTGTCTAATTGTGTTGATTGTGTTAATCAGTCACATGTGTAAATCTAATTTTTTAATTGGTCATTCATGCCCCAACTTTGTTCTCTCGGATGTGCCGCGACCTTGAGTCAATTTCCATTCTAGTCAACTTGAGACTAACAATTTACCTCTTGGCATGCTTTCAATAGTCTGTGCTTAGAAATCGGACTTTCCAATTAGTTAAAGTTATTGATATTTGAATGTAGAACAACGGTTTGCTGATGGTCATTTCTGCAGTTTATTTTAAGAAGATCATTCCCATACATGCATATGTGTATGCATATATTTAAGAAGAATCAACTTACTGAAACATGCAACAGTTGTAGATTATGACGCAAGGCGATCCATGGTAAATTGATGAAAATGCTTTAACATAAGAAGACCGTGAACAGTGAATTTATAAATGACAGTAGTGTTCTGGTATCAATTTGAACAGAAAGTAATAATTCCCTGGTAGATTCTATTCAGTCTTCGACGTTTTTCGAATTCAAAATTTAAATTTTTTTTCTGAGATGGGGCAAGAAAAAGTAACCATAGCAAAATATCATCTTTTTGACCTTACATTTGACCTCCATAGTGACTTTGAAAATCAAAACAACCATGACATTCTGACTCGTCATCATTATAGCCTACTTTTGGTGTATTTTGTTTTGAATTTGAACCTTTAGTTTCGTAAATAAGCAGTGGGGTTGTAAAAGCACCCCAGTGGGGTGTTAATTAATGCTGCTAGAATGAGTTCATCAATCTTTCATCTGGAACAGTTCGGATCATTTTTGATGGTCTTGGATTTATTCAATGGCTATATTTGGGAAACTCGACTCCACTTCATTTTCTTTACATGTTCCGTTGAATATTGCATCGTTGTTCTGTCTGATGTATTCATGGAATATTATTTCTTTCCATTCCATGCATTCTCTTTTTGTGATAGTATTGGATGCAATATTGATTCTGAACATAAGAAATGCAGCTGAAAGGACTTGTGATATGTAACACATGATCATGAAATTCTTTAGAGTAAACGTTTATCCGACACAGATGTGCAGATGTGATGACACACTTTTCTGGTGACAAATTGGATTGGCGAAGGTAATTCTTTAGTCTGAATGGCACAATTTTGCAGGAAAATTACGAAAATAATAGCTGGACTGACCATGGGTTACAGCAGGTGCCCAAACATGTGACAAATATAGCACTGAAGTTGGTGCCAGCAACAGAATATGGAAAGGTGTTACTACATGACACATTGCCTTCATCATAATAAATTGTGTCTGTTTGCGCACCATTCATAGACTCACTTAAAACACCGCATCGAATGTAATCAAATTTCTTTTACAGTCCACGGCGGGCATGTTAGTTATGAAGCTCTGCAACTGGAAAATTTGCTTTAATATACGACTTAGAATAAATTATAAAAATTTGGATACATAAATTATATTTCAACTTCGCTTTTTTAGATATTTCTAACAATTAATGACTATGTAATTTGTCATATCATAAGTCTCGGCATTCAGGCTATATCCTACCTTGCAACGTGTCTATGCAATAGTTGAATAAGCTGAAACCTCATTTCGCAATCCCCAAAAGTTACTTGTACTTTATGTGGAAACATCATTTCAAAATTTCAATTTCGATTTTTCAATATTTCTAAGATCAGCTCATGATGCTCTAAAGTTCATATTTCTAATATCAGTGTTCCGTCTAATTTGAAGTACATCTGAGTTTCAAACTTTTTATCGTACTTCCCCCAGACTGAATCTCGGCCAAGTATTTGTCTTCCATTTCAACTGTCAATATATCGCGGGCACTTATATTTAGGAGACAGCGTGTCACCGGTGAAATGTCGTTTAGTCAACATAAAGAACTTTGATTAAGTTGTTTAGATTTCATTTGCTGTACTTGCAGCAAATTGATGGGATTGTATTAGGGATAATATTGCCTGGTTCATCACTGATGTTATGCTTAGGAGTGAGGCGTCTTATAACATTGCAGTTGATTGAACTGTTTGCTCAGTTTCTATCTGCATGTAGGCTAACTCCCTGCTTTGGAAATTGGTTTATCGGTCGCTAACCCTTTCTTACCTTAGCTGGGGAGGGAATAACTTGGTGCTACCTCCTTTTACATATTGGCTGCTGTTACTTCAAAACTAATAGGAAGGACTTTGTGGTTTGTATTTTTTAGTTTCTACACTGTTATTTCTACTTCGTAAGTCATAGATTGATGAGTATAAATTAACTACAGTACGCGACAGCAAGTTGTCATTCCATATGTGATATTCTAACCCGATGAACATGAAATTGCTATGGATTTCTCTATCATTCAGCGGGCAATAATGCAGTAGTTGGCATTATTGCCCGCTGAATTTCCAATGAAATTACATTGGATAAAAACTGCATTATTGCCCGGCACGTAAATTCTATGCCAATTATACATAGAAATGATGCAAATATCACTATTTTGGGAAGATTCATGCATACACATTAGCAGTAATATCTAGGCCCTACTTATCTCGATTCATTAGAGATTTCAAGATATCCTTTATCTAACATAGATTTTCATTTATAAACATATCACAGAATCATTGATTATAGGCAGCGACATAGATTTCATCTTCATTGGGTTAGAATACCAATAATATCCACTTTTATCGGGCATAAATGCATAATTCCTCGTGCGCTAACGCGCCCTCGGAATCTATGCATTTATGCCCACTAAAAGTGGATACTATTCCGATATTTGCTGTTTGAACTTGGTTAGAATACTATGATGCTAAGATAATAAATTACACCATTAGCAATTTCTATGTTCCTTTATTGTTGTTCATTATCTGTCAATTCATGGTTAGGGAATGATATCTTGTCTTGCTTGGATACTACCGTGATTGATCCATCACATTTACTATTCAATGCAAAGCGCACATTCAGTCATTTATCTTTATTGCGTCGAGATGGATTCACGCGAAGCTACGCGAATCAAGGTTTTGACACTGTCCGAGAACACTGAAAAGTCTCAGAAAAATAGCAACTATTACTGGCATAACTCAGTCGGGAGTGTCGAGGATAATGAAGGCCTATAGAGACTCTGGCACAACGGCTACTCAGTACCAAAACTGCAGAAGTCACAATAAGACAATTGATGACAGGGCACTTAGACACATTCGGCAGCTCTCCCTGCGCTCACCACAAATGACTGCAAGACAAATCCAAGATCAACTTGGTCCTATGGGTGATGATGTGAGCTTTCGGACAGTGCAGAAAGGATTGCTATAGGCCGACTGCATGACAAGAAAGTCCCTTGTTCGGCCTTTTTTGTCGGAGAAGCAGATGAAAGCCCGTCACCAGTGGGCATTGGAACATTCTCACTGATCTCTTGATGAATGGAAATTAGTACTTTGGAATGATGAAACTTTTCTCTGCCTGTCAGGTGCGTCCAACAAATTTATGAGACGTGTGGAGGGTCATCCATTACCTAAAGATCATTCCCCATCAACAATGTGACGTAACGTTACGTTTCGGAAACGTTCCATATAAGTTTCAGGAAACGTCTCCGATACGTAACGCTTGCACATTATGTTTACGTAACGGAACGTTTCAAAAAAACGTTTCAAAACGTTTCCATGAAACTTTGTTAGAATGTTACAGGGATACATTTTTGATAAATTATTGGAAGCAATTCAAGTTCGATAACATAAAATGTTCGCCGCTCACGTCTGTGTAACAATAACAGCAGTCTTAGATGCGAGTTCTAAAATTGACAGCATCATGGACTGTGTCGCAGTTGAAACAGACATTGATGAAAAAATTAAATGACTTACCAGTCCAGCCTCCATCTAATAACAGAAAACTTGAACACATCAGCCCGTTACATGACTTCATTGAGATTGGCTCTCTGTGTTTCCTGCAATTGATCGATAAGCAGTTAGGCGATGTAATATCGCTTATCAAAACAGAATACATGGAAACATTAAATGACTTACCAGTCCAGCCTCCATCTAATAACAGAAAACTTGAACACATCAGCCCGTTACATGACTTCATTGAGATTGGCTCTCTTTGTGTTTCCTGCAATTGATCGATAAGCAGTTAGGCGATGTAATATCGCTTATCAAAACAATACATGGAAACATTAAATGACTTACCAGTCCAGCCTCCATCTAATAACAGAAAACTTGAACACATCAGCCCGTTACATGACTTCATTGAGATTGGCTCTCTTTGTGTTTCCTGCAATTGATCGATAAGCAGTTAGGCGATGTAATATCGCTTATCAAAACAGAATACATGGAAACATTAAATGACTTACCAGTCCAGCCTCCATCTAATAACAGAAAACTTGAACACATCAGCCCGTTACATGACTTCATTGAGATTGGCTCTCTTTGTGTTTCCTGCAATTGATCGATAAGCAGTTAGGCGATGTAATATCGCTTATCAAAACAGAATACATGGAAACATTAAATGACTTACCAGTCCAGCCTCCATCTAATAACAGAAAACTTGAACACATCAGCCCGTTACATGACTTCATTGAGATGCAATTGATCGACAAGATGTTAATGGATGTAATTCAAATTTATATTAAGCCAATGCGACTAATGTCTAGTATGGATGGAGATACCCAAACCAATGACAACATTAAATAGATGGAATACAATAAAAGAAAAAACATAGAGTTTGTCGTACAAAAGTGCTAACCAGCTCCAGTCCACTCACCACTCAGCACAATCGATGGTAAAAGATAAAGTGATACAAAAATTATCCTCTTACCAACGATTAAACTGCCAAGCCTTGCGAACTTGGAATGGGGTTTAAACTGGGCTATCCAATCCATTCGTAGGCTAGATACCAGTACTTCGTCTGGCGCGCCAAGCCAAAGAAATGACAACTTTTAGTGTTTTGTTTATCGGAAAAGTATCATTAGAATAATTTATTAAAATATATATTTTATCAAGCACTATATTTCACTATAATATAACTGGACTATCAACTTCACTATAATATAATATGGAAGTTTCAGGTTCCACAGACATTTGCTGTGTATCATTTTCGGAAAGTTCTTCCAATTCGATTATCGCAAACTTAATATTCTAAAAAGAAATATAAATCAGTAAATGTTTGCGTTAATCGGCACAGGATTGCCGTGACATTATCAGCAGATCAGATGGTAGGACACTGTATGACACAGATAAATCATACGCGTTTACTGAATCATCATTATGCAATCAATAGAAGATCTGTATGTATTGTCTACATAGAAACTTGAATCATTATTCATACTGTTTACTGTGATACATGTATTGTACGCGAGATCAAAAACGCCAGACTTCAAATTGTAGTAGGAAAGAGAGGAATGGATGGCGTAAACCACAAATTTAGTAGACACCCAGTAACACCTCTGTCAATGCAATGCATCAAGTCAACAGTGAATCCACCTAAATTATCAAATAGTGATAAGTTGCTGAATGCACTGTAGCCTTTAATCCCCCATTGAGCTATATTTGTTCTTGAGGCTTCATAAGCATGACTCAAAAATTCTCATTTGATCTTAAAAGAGGCAAAACATCTTTAAATTTGTAAATGCTAGTCATTCCGTTTCCTTTTGGAACCCTTTCAATATTTAGTTTACACCATGAACATCCAAAATTACCGTTAAATTGTTTAATTTTTTGCAAACCGCAACATGCAACTATGAATCTGCTACACAATTGATAGGTATTATTCGGTATATGTCTTGGCCTACTTCAATTCCTGATGAAATCAGTCTATTGAATTTATCAATTAGTGGCTTGAAATATTTATCAAAAGATGGTTTTTGGTCTCCATAGTATATCCCTAAAAGAATGATGTTATGAAATTTCAAACGTGTATCTCCTCAAAGTCTCTATACAAATTTCTAAAATACTTCTTAAAGAAATATTTCGTCCTCATAACATTGTTAGGTCGAGGCAAAACAAAATTCATAAATTTCAGAAGAATTTCAATTCCCGTATAACTCAAATTCACTACTAAGATGAATGACAATAAAGCTGTCATAAATTGATGGACAGTAATACAACTGGATTCATATAGAGGCTCGGAATCTGAAAACTCAGATTTGATATTGTCCGAACAGTCGAATCGACTGGCTTGACCAGGTTCATCTTCATCATTATCAATATCATCCTGAAAATGTTCGAAGGTGACATCAAAATCATCGAGATCAAACTGATGTTCTTCATTGGTTTCGTGTGCAATCTCTCATCAGGCGATGTACCTGATGTACTTTCATTCACTGCGGGGGAGTCGGTGACATCTTTTTTCAATCTCCACAAAGTGGTCTTAGGAATTTTGTTTGCTTTACCTCCTGTTCCTGATCTAATCCAATCGAGATAATCTTTCCTCCTAGGCATTTTGAAGTACTACACGTATTATAAACTATTTCTGAGATTAATTGATTAATTTTATTATTTTTGAATATTTCATATAATTATAATGAACTATTCCTGTAACTATCACTTAAGACTAACTTGATGAATATATTTGTATATTTGTTTTCGTGAGAGTTAATACTTCTGGATAATTTCGTGTAAAACGTTTCGGATAATAAATGTAGATTGTCAATAAAGATTATGGAATAAAAATCTTATGCTTCACGTAAGATAACGTTCAGATAATGAAAGAGATTACTTGAAAATCGTTCACTAAAACACCAACATTTCATTTTATAATTAAAGTGTAGCTGAAATTACACTAACAAATTATTCCGTAATTAAACATACATGTAGGTTAAACAGAAAGGAACCAAAATTGGATAAACTCATCAGGCTCAGTATTGAAGTAAATTGTTTTTACTTACCGGAGTTGTGACTCGTATGGAACTTTCCTGAATAATGACGATATCGCACTCGCGTTTCCTCAATGTATATGGTCGCGAGCGAGTGTATCCCGTGTCCAGCGATGTACTTTCTTTGTAACACTTGTGTGGGACACATGTTGAATCATCGTTTCCGTTTTTCATTTCACCAATGTTAAGCGTGTATTGATGGCGGTTCCTACTGATGCAATATTTTTGGAAGTTCACCGTTACGCAAGTGACTTCATCTCGATTGATGCACTCAGCTACCTTCTCTCCAAAACTTTGTTCTATCGCCCTTACACCAGTGCACAACATATTTTGTATCAGTAAATGCTTCTCGTGATAAGCGACCTGTTTAATGTTTGACAGCATCTTATAGTTATGCAACTTAAATCATATTCCATGAAGGAGCGGTGCGTTTGAAATGCTCCTGAAACAGTTAGTTATAGGCGCAAATTGCTCATCATATTACAGGAGAATGCTCTTGAAAATAGTTATACGCGCAAAACATTGCTCTTGAAACAGTTATACGCGCAAAATGCTCATCATATTACAGGAGAATGCTCTTGAAAATAGTTATACGCGCAAAACATTGCTCTTGAAACAGTTATACGCGCGCAAAATGCTCATCATATTACAGGAGAATGCTCTTGAAAATAGTTATACGCGCAAAACATTGCTCTTGAAACAGTTATACGCGCAAAATTACAGGTGAATGCTCTTGAAAATAGTTATACGCGCAATTTACAAGAGTAATTGCTCATGATATTATTGGAGATTTAGAAAAAAATGCGCGTCTAATTCCTTTATAGGCGCAATTGCTCGTGAAATTATATCAGATTTAATAAAATGCTCGTGTAATTCCAGGTATAGGAGCAAATTCTCTTGGAATTTCACGAGATATTTTCATGAGGGTTCGCATTGCGTTCTAACTGATATGTGAATCTGATTGATATCTGAATATTTCGTGTTATTCCATGAGACATTGCAGAGACATCGAGTGTTAATTTTTCGAGGGTTAATTTGTTTAACAAAAATTTACAATAATTACGATCCTTAACAATAGTGAATACTATATTAATCGTTCCCTCAGATGCATAGTTCAGGCACGCCTCATTTTAAAGTTAAAGTTTCGCATGAAACAAATTGAGACCAATTGAAACTTATAAAACAAACGTTTCAATAAGTCTCAATTCGTCTCATTACGTGTCAGACAAACTAGAGTAACGAGCTTAATTTAATGTGAATCTTATCTTACATATGTGGTCTTCTGATTATGAAAAACCTCACATTTAAATATCAACAAGGTGTTGGATGATGGTGAATGAAATGAAACTTATCGAGACGTGCGGGAACGAAAAAGAGACGAATAATCATTATACCTCGATACATCAGTTAAAAGATCAATAACTAATAAATGATCATTCAATATGGTCTAATTTTACTTAGATTATACTATACTTTCTTAAAACTCCCAACCCGACATTTTGTGTCTGGGGAACATAATGAGACGTATTGAGACTTATTTGAAACATAACGGAAACGTTTCAATGTTGTAGGGGATTACAAATTCACCACAAAATACCCCACAAAGGTGATGATCTAGGCGTGTTTCTCATTTGATGGACCAGGTCTGGACTAAACTCTCAAATCAGACGAATATATCAACCGAATAATTAACCATTGTGTTATTCCTGAAATTAATTCAACTTATCACAATGGTAATTGCTATTTTCAACAAGACAATGCCCCATGTCATGTTAGCCGGATATGCATGGAATATTTTCGACGAGAGGGAATCAATATTTTGACGTGGCCAAGCCAATCGCCAGACCTTAACCCTATCGAAAATTAGTGGGGCATTGCATAAATACCTATGAATAAAGCTCACTGCAAATCAAAGAAAGAACTGGTCTCAAATTTCTTGAGGATGTGGCATCATGACCAAGAAATAAAGGAAATATGTTCAAAATTGGTGGAATCAATGCCAAGGAGAATTCAACCATCATAGATTCAAAAGGTGGATGGACTAAGCACTAGGTGATCCAAACAGTTAATTAATTCAAATGTTTGATAAGCAAATGCTTTTTTTACTATAAATCTGTACTCATTTCAATACAATGCATTTTAAATGGACAAATAGCCTGTGTTTTCATGGTGTATGACAACTTGCTGTCGCGTACTGTATTTTATCGTGAAAGTGCACACTGATGTTCATAAAGTCCTAACTGAGTACTAGAAAGAGTACTGAACCTGAGTACCAACTGCAACTAAGAAATGAGTCCCAAAATCTAGTGCACTTTCAGTTCGAAAATATTGGTACTCATTTTAGAACTCTTTGGGTTCGAAAGTACAGTGCTTAATTCGTACTCAACATAGAGTAAGCATATTAGGTAGAGTGGTAACTCTGCATTTATTTAATCCCCAATGTGTATGCACTTTCGATTTTACTAAATGAACTCGAGGGGATACAGTTGGTAATTATTACCAAGTGTGAGACATGCAAATTTTTGCAGCTTTCAAGAAATTTCCACGGAATTGAGTGATTATGATAGTAATGTAGAAGGAATGATGGTATTTTACAGATTGGAGATTTAATGCTTGTTAAATTGGCAATTCGATATGTTCCCATTACTTTCATGCTCAATCTCAAGAGTATTTTCTTAAGCGTGATCATATCACAGGCAACCTGCCACTTGCACAGCAAAATCACATAATCAAAGACAATGATTTCAATTAGCTTTGAAAGATGCAAATGGTTCCTCATCACTAGTCAGATTCTAGAAATGAAACATGGATTTAGTGAATCATAAAATCATGCCGGTGAAAATTGAATTAAAAACTTGAAATTTCATCCAAGAAAGCACGAATAGTATCGCCACTTTTTTTATAAAGACTTCCATCATAATGCGGATCATGATAATCCCTTGATAATCAAATTAATATCTACTAGGTTAGGATGCTTATTATATAGGGACGTCATTTATACAACTCATATATATATATATATATATATATATATATATATATATATATATACTCACTGACATAAATAATGAAACCAACTATCATTGACTTGAATGGAAGGTTGTTTCATTTTTTTCTATGGTTTGAGATGATGTCTCGCTTTCTATGTATCACCATTGAACTCCATATGATAAGGGAAATTATATAGGACCATCAAATTTCAAAATTTGATATTGATCACAGTAACAACTAGAAGTTGAACAGAATCACCACCTACTGCTGACCAGATTTGACTTATGAAATGGCGCACGATAACTTTACCAGAGGAATGGCAATTGGGATGATGCGTTGTGAGCAAAGTTCTACAACTGTTGCGAAAGAATTGAAAATTTCAAGGGTCATTGTATGGAGGTGGTGGTGTCGTTGGAAAGCAGAAGGAAATGTGGAAAAGAAGAAAGGATCAGGAAGACCAAGGGTATCATCCAAGCGGACAGATGAAAACGGTTATTTTAGCTGCTAAAAGAAACAGATTTGTGTCCGTCCCGAAGCTAATAGTGTACTGGAAGGTTGCTGGGAACGTTGCCTGTCGCGTTCGAACTGCATATCGAAGATTGCGAGAAGCTGGTATACAGTCTCGACGACCCGCTGTGAGAATTCCGCTGAGCTAGAACATCGAAGGAGACGAGTGACGTACCCGCGCTAGGTGTCAAGGTCATCCGTCGTGGCTCGCTCCGTGACAGTCAGCAGGGAACGTGTGCTCTGGACTGATGAATCGAGGTTTACTCTCGATTTCAACGATGGTCGGATCCGTGTTCATCGCTTGCCAAGTGAATGATTTGCTCCATGTTGCGTCAAAGAACACGACCGGTACGGCGGCGGTTGGAGTGTCAGGGTCATGGTTTGGGCCACAGAGGTTTTTTAAAAAAAAAATCTATCTGGCACAATGGAAAAACACCAGCAAAGTGTGTCGTAGTGAAAGGAACATTGTTCAGGGACAGGACAGCGATATGCCGACGAGATCGTGACACCGCACCTATGTTTTTGTATGAGTCCGTCGTGGTTCCAGCAGTGACATCGAATCAATTGATTTTTCAGGATGACAACGCAAGGCCCCATTCTGCTTCAGTGGTCTCTAACAGGATAGCAAGCAGTGGAATCCCAACCTTGGAATGGCCCTCACGTTCTCCCGACCTCTCCCCCATCGAGCACTGCTGGGATGTGATGAACTTGGTCGCAGGTTGGGAGTCCGTTGGGCATGAGTGAGGGAGAGGTACAACCACCCAAAAAGCCAGTGTCTTTGAAGATGTTGGCCGACAGACTGATCGAGCAGTGGAACCTCTTAGAAAAAACTACAACACCCGCATTCATCCAGCGACTGTGCTCATCTATGAGATAGACCAGTATATTCACGCATCGATGCCTGTATGTTGTTTGGATGCTCGCGGTATTCACACCCGTTTCAACTTAAGTTGATAAAATCATGAGTATCAAATTAATTGTTTTTGAGTAAAGCATTCGAGTTCTTTTGTGTCGCGTCGCCCGCTAACCCTCGATCTCATCGTCGAGCGCAGACTGCGTGCTTTTACAAACAACAAACAAACGTACAGTACAACCAAGAGGACCTTTAGGTCCGGCTGGGAATCATAAGTTGCTCCTGCAGTATTCAATTTTTTTTATAAGGACTCGCACACCTACCCTAGATCCACCGCGCCCTCTAACGCACTCTCGTCCACTAATATCGGACCTCGCGCGCGCGCGACTTATATTCCTTCGCGCGCTCACGCGTACGCCTCAGAGATGTTTCATTCTTTTTGTCACTGAGTTACATATATATGATTTTCTATTGATTTCTATCCTCTCCAATCTAGCACAAATCTCTGCAAATGACTATTTTCGGGGTCCGGCGCTGTAATGATAGTCGCTGTAAAGCTTGCGACACCTTAATTACCGGTAAAAGCTTTACATTCCAAACCCCTTTCGGCACCAAGCATTTTGAGATAAATCAGAACCTTACCTATACATCGTCTAATATCATTTACAAATTGCAATGTCGGAATTGTCGTGAATACTACCGGGTGTCCCACAGCGAACCCCCCAACTACCTATATCACAAAATCAAGATGATTTACTTGAAGCTTGGTGACTTCGGCTTGATAAGAGCAGCTTGGGTTGTTGCTAGATATCAGTGATGATTAGGCTATCATTAGGATATCGAATGGCGCTTGTCTTCATTTCGCAAACAATGATTGCAAATTCAAATTCAAATTTCTAACTGAAGAATAATGCTGCTTCATGTTTAATCATTTACAATTAGTCATGCCACGTCGCCACACATACGGATTGAGGAATGCGTGTCATTGTGAAAAGCTATTATCAAACTGGAAATTATCGTGAAGCAGTTCGACGCTTTGAAGACACGTGTGGAAGACCATTTGATAGGAAATCGATTCCATCATTGATTAAGATATTTGAGTCCACTGGAAGAGTTGACGCAGAGGGACATGGTAGACCAGGGTGCTCAAGCGTCCGACGGCGAGGCTGGGGAACGACGGATCGGGCCTGTATAACCAAAAATGAAAAAAGCCCTCGCCCATAGTGAACAGGTAGCCGCGGTTGCCGGTGCTATCACTGAAATTTTTGGGGTGATAATTTCTCTATCCGCAAGGCATCCGCTGATCTTGACATTTCAAATCTACTGTTCATCGAATTCTGACAGTCCACTTGGGATTGAAAAGCTATCACTTCTCGTATGGTGCATCAAGAACTTAATGAAGACGATGCCTGATCGACTTGTGGTGTTGAATTTTTGTGAGGAGCTTACTACGTTTATATGAGGAACGATGGATCTACCAATTGATCAATGTAAAAAGTTGTCTGGCTCAGACGAGGCGAAGTTCTTTTTAAACGGAATACTGTGAATCGCACACAATTCAGTTTAGTTGGTCAGATCACAACGAGCTTCGTCTAAGCATCCAAGTCCGTGGACTCCAACGTGTGTTGTAACAGTGTGGGCTGGCATTTCATCCCCGAGGTTTGTGACGGAGCCATTCTTCTTTCGAGTGTGTGTTCTGTCAAAGGATGGGAGAATTATCTTAGTATGCTGCAATTGCGTGCTGCCGCGAATTCACCGATCTTGGGAAGATTTTCCCGATTAACCAAAAATCTATTGGCACTCCTTATAGGAAACGTTCTACGGAATTAATTTGTATTTTCCTATAGCTGGGGTAGTGCTATTGCAGTATGGAACTCCATTCTATGAGCACTTTCGTGGGATTGTCTTTGTCCCATTGAAAATTTTCGGGGGAAATTTGATCCTATTGCCTTCTGGGGACTAATTTCGCTCCCATAGACTTGTCGGGAAATCCTGTCCTATCGAATTTCGGGAAAATCGTGTCTATCGATCTTTGGAAATCCTTGTCCGCATAGAATTTAGGGAAAATTCAGCAGTGCATGGCAGCTCCTATTGCTGAACTAGCGTGTCTAATTGCCCTCTCCGCGACATACAGACGCTTTATGTGATTCATGATTCTAATAAGAAGAATCAGTTTAGTTTAGCAATAGTGATAATGTCAATATAAAGACAACAACATGCATGAGGTATTTGCACTTTTTACTTTCGATCGCCTTGACATGTCGGTGAAAGTCTGGCCCAGATTTCAAAAAAAATTAGTTTGAGTAATCAATCACACTATGGAGCATTATTTTTTTACTAATTTCATGATCATTCACAAAACGCCATTAATTCAAAAAACAGCCAATGATTTTTAATATTTTCTTTTTTTAGTCTTTTGAAACACTTGCTTCGATGAAAAGTTTCTCAGGAAATCATTCTCCATATTTCTTTCTCTTCCCATTGGGAAAGGTGAGTTGAAGTTTGATCCTGCAAACAAAACGGAAATAAATGATAAATATGCGAATTAAATGATAAGTTGATTCTGCATATAGGCAGATGATAGACTAAACTTCATTTAAGTGAATAATGATGCACAAAATATTGCAATTGAGAATATTTGATGTAATTGCTTATGTTTCTTGTATTGGAGATTTATATTATTTATATTAGGATTATTAGCATAATAAGCATTACGCCCCACTGTGATCTTACAAGGATGAAAAATACGCTCAGAAGTTTCATTTTACTTGCTTATTGTCACAACCGCGTTTTGTCTGCTCTAGTAGGTGTGACACGCAGAATGAATCAAAGTGATTGAAACATGAGTCCTGCTAGAATATCGATCAAACAATGGTCCTTTCTTTTTTATTCAAGTTGTCGATGCACTCACTTCTCATATTAGTAATTTTCTGAGTATATACGTACTTTTTAGCTACTATTATTCATTGTGGCAAACTGTACATTCAATTTTCAATCAGGTTGCACATCGGACATATGTTGGAGAATCGGCTCGCACAATAAGATCTAGGAGTGTTGAGTTCACGCTGACTGTCTCTGTAATATCACATGTCTATCAACTGCTAATTGCATACAGTGCCAATCTTCTATTGAACAGTGATTCAATGGTCAACTATGCACCTCAGCAAGTAGAACAATTAGAAATTCGTCGTGGCCTGTGGGAACAGAGAGGAAAGCAGCTCCATTGCATCAGACTCTAGTACAATTCGTTCAGATGTGATTTTAATGTTAGCCTACTTTATTTTTATGATTGTATCTGGCGGCGATAGCAGAAAGCGAAACGTTAGTCGTCAGATAGAAAATATATTTAAATTTTTTTCTTATTGGTTGAAGAAAATTTGTTGTTTGTATTTTTTTAATCATTTTCTTCGAGTTGATCTTTCCAACCACTTGTGAAACAGTGGAGGTTCAACTCTGATTCGGCACCACCTTATAAAGGTTTTTTTTGTTGAAAGTTGAAATTAAAGAACGGTGTTTTCTAAGTCGATTAACTAAATGGACCAAAAATAATTGGGCTATTTAATTCAATTCAGATATGTAGTGTTTATAAATTTGTTGGAACAACCAGAAGGGATCTTTATAACTTACTTATGGCTTAAAAACACCGATTCGAGGATTTCACCCAAACGTGGATTTCTTCAGGATGACGCAGCAGACTCGTTGAAAGAACCCGATATAGCTTTCGTCAACAGGGTAGAAAATTGATAAAACAATTAATATGCTTTGGCCAGTTAGAAAGCTTATTGAAACAAGCGGCAAAATCAAAATTGGCATATTTTTGGGTCACCTGAGGTATGATTATGCTAATATAACGATATAAAATTCGGTTCCTTTCCAATTTCAGAGGGGTAAACTAAAACTAGCTGGCATCATTTTAAGTGTACTTTACAAGCTTCATTATACTCTGTCAAAACTTATAGCTATTTAAATTTATGCGTTTAGGTCTTTCGGGCTTGATAATAATAGGTTTTACGATTTTCAATATTAATATCACTGAAGTAATTTTAATCTAGTTTAATAATATTCAAATTTACAATAAATTTGTTGTGCTATGATAACGCTACATCGCATGTAGCATTCTTGAACGATTATTGTGTGATTATGGCTACTTTACACGTACGATCAAAATGTTGAAAACCGAGTGAGATTTAGATTAAATGAATTGTTACTAGTCTCGCACAAATCTTATATTACAGTGTTCTATTTCCTACCCTCGAAAAATCTAAATAATTGCAATATATTCATATTTAAAACAAGTGCGCTGAAATGCAGAATTGCTGGAAGACTAAGCGAACTTTGTAATGTGATTTGACTGACTGGGACTTTACAAATGACTTGTTTACTGAACAAGCGCATACTGAATAACACATGAAGTTTCATTTGAACTTACTGCATTGGTGTGATGATTGAGACAAACCGGTACGGATTCAGCAAGACGACGGATTTTCATAAAAAAATCCGAGGACACTGAGACACGACCAAAGGATGTGATTAAACCAATGACTGTTGCAACATGCCAAAGGCATCTGAAAATTATTACTGATACATGCAAATTGTTGCACAATATCATTTAGGACAAAGGTCAGATTACGGTGTAGTCAATATTATTTAACTTTGTCGCTGAGCGTTTTTGACTTGTCGCTTTCTTGGTTGGATAGACTGTCAAATATTGTGGCTTTCAACTTTCATATTTTCCCACTGTCTCAGTTTGCAATTGGAGCGCCAATTGACTTCGATTGAAGATGGTGAGGTGTGTGCTATGGGCATCTCCCATTGCGTTCTCAATGGGGAATGCGCCATAGAGTGCCATTGAATTTTGGTTAATAACTAGGGGTTCTGACAGATGGAGGATTGGGGCACTGGCGCAATTATTACCGCTTCCGTCATGAATTACTTTAAAACAGTAATTTTTCCCAACCGCTGGAGTTGGAGTCTGCCCGCAGTGGTAGCTCGATTTGAATGGCCTCAAGATCTCGTTGACTTAACACCGTGTGTGTTGTCTTGTTACGCGAGCGCTTCTGTTGGGGCGGGAAGCAGGAACAGTTATGGTGTTATAAATAGATATAGAGTAATGATAGTCTATTAGCACAGGAGTCATTCCTCAAACCTTGGATGAATTGCTGTATATTATCCAGACTGCTATTCGGTTATATTACATGTTGTTTGCGTGACATAGACGAGACGTTAATTTATGTAGAAAAGTCTTGTTCGAAGCTATGTTCAAAAATAGTCACTATTCGATTCTGTGTGTGCAAAGGAAAATTTTCTGACAGTTCTGAAATGTATTGGGTTGCATTAGTTTTTAATACTTTCGGATCCGTCTAACATGATTGAACATAAATTATAAATGTTTATCTTAAGATGCAATTTGTTCGTGTTTTTATGAACTGCAGATAAATATTATCTCATATTAAGGGAATAATGACCTTTATTGATCACAAGTATCAATGTCAGGCGTAATATTATGTTTTGAGAATAAATGATTGTGAGAACTTCCGTTTTTTTAGAGGGGGGCGTGGGGTATGATGGTTCGCTGTGGGGGACACCCGGGCCAGTAAACCGGGGACATTGTGGGGATGTTGTTTAGCAAAGGCCGAATTTATATCGTCCATCGAACAGCAGGGTTTTTGATAGTTGCTAACGAGTCTACCTCAAAGTGAGCAGCATATAGCCACGTTGTGGCAGAAGACTTCTAGTGCCACCCTTTCTAGCAGGTATCTCCTAATGTTTTCATATGGATAGAAAGGAAAGGATATTATTGGAAGCCTATGTATTATTAAGAAATTTCTGTGCTCGTCTACCATTGAATTTGAACCTAATTGTCACTAATTATATAGAAATATGCATGTATCCTCTTCTCACTACTTTCTATTGTACATGCTCCTTGTATAAGCAAGTTCGCAAAAACTGTAGAGATCGATCGGACGACATATAAAGCATTTATTTTAGTGAAATCTGGCTCTGATTTTTTTATTTTACTTATATATTTATATGACTATTTGATTGTGTATATATATTATATATATTGGCTACTTTCATTGAATGAGGTTCATAGAACTCAAGCTACTTTTCCAACTGTAGTCGAAATAAATGCGCCAATACGGCGTAAGTTCTAACCCACTATTATCTATTGTATACAACGCTACACGCACATCATATTCGAATGGGAGCTTGCTTTTTTTAGTAGTATTTTTTATTTTTGGAATGACGCTGGGAAAGTAGTATCCGCTCAAATAACAACTGAATCTTTAATTCATATAAAAATTTTCCAAGAAATCTGTTATTCTCAGACCATCTTTTTCTTTAAGTTAACTATTCCTAGTTTCCATTGTTGTAATATGGTTCTCGCGCTAGTAACTTCTCTATGGGGGGGATAGTTCGATCATATGAATGAGTTTGCATAGGAAGTCTTAGCACTTTCACTGTGCGGATCTGAAATACAATTTGCAATAACGGACATGGCTGTAAGATCCACTTATATCACGCGCGATCCAAAGTCTACAGCAATCCTCTGTCTCGAGATGAGGGAGTGCTTTTAGAAAAATTAAACTCCAAGATGCAATTCTAGGGGAATTCTCAATAATATTGATGCAACGAATTTAAAATGAAGTTATTTGAAGAAATAAATCCGTGGGTGGTGCGGTTTTTTGTCATTGCAGTTAAGAATATTATGTTCGAGACGGAGGATGAAAAACGTTAAAACAGGAACTTTCAAAATTGGAAGTTCGGATGAGGATTGTTCTAAACGTTGATCTTAACACATCCAGACGTTCAGTCGCAAAAAAGGTAGATGCAGGACTGTTGACAGGACTCAAAGCAGACTTGTCGCGGTCTGGGAGGAGTATGTACGTGTGATGTGAGTGATGCGTGGCCAGATGTGCATGGAGCTAGGGGAGGATGTGGATGCTGGTTTTCTTCTTTGGAGGATAAGGGAGGTAAGGAGGGTGGGAGTGGCAGAGTTTGATCTAGTGGGTTGGCTTGTGTGAGAGTCTGATTGGATATTTGAGGGGGGGCGAGAGTGGGAGGAGGAAGGAGGTGTGTCGGGTTGAGTTGGCGGAGGATGGAGGGTGATGGATGAGAGGATGTTGCTGAGGGAGTTGGGGTAGTGAGGATGAGGATGAGGAGGGCGGGATTAATCTCTTGAGGGTGTGGAGGATGTTGGTTTGAGCCTGGGAGTGGGGGAGCGGCGGGAGGAAGGATCCGGAAGGGTGGAAGGAATGTCAGACGGCGGAGTTCTGATGAGGGAGGATGGATGTTTGAGTTGAAGTCGACGGAGGAATTGAGGGGAGCCGGAAGAGAGGATCGGGGGGTTGTGGTAAGGTGGGGGGTTTTGGATGGAAGTTCATGTGGTGCGTTGGTGATGACGATGCTAGGAGGATGAGGGAGATGGGTTGATGTGGCGTGGTGGAGTGGGGCGTGGGTGGGCGAGGATGAGGATGTGCAGATGGATGATGGAGGATGAGAGGTGAGGGGAGGAGAGTGTGGGGAGGTGTGAGGGTGGATCACTAGGAGGATTGAGTGAGGAGGAGTTTGTGGAGGGATCCGGTTGGAGTGATGGGTTGTTTGTTTGAGGATGAGAGAAATTGAGCAGAAGATTGAGGAAGAGTGGGGGAGGATGGTGAGGAGAGTGAAGGGGAGAGGATTGGACCTGAGTTTGAGCTGATTGTTATGTGCGATGGGTTTTTGTTCGGGAGGATTGTTATGAGGATTGAGGGTGATTAGGATTGTATAGCTTCGAGTCCGATGGTAGTGAGGATGGGGGGGTGAAGTGGTTACTTGAGTGATAAGGTGAGAAGATTAGGAAGTGGTCGGGAGGATGGAGTAGTATGCTTTGGGTTGAGGTGGATTCGTGAGTGAGTGGGGGATGATCTGTGGATGGGAAGGACTGACGGGAGGGGTTTGTGTGTGAGGATAGTGGGAGATTGCCGAGGATGTTTGGAGATGTGTGGGGTGGATGGATTAGGGGGATGTGAGTGAGGAGGATGTGAGAGGAGGCGAGGTGTTGACAGTGAGTGTATGAGGGGGAAGAGGGGGGCGTTGAGTGAGTTGGACGGGGAAGGGGGGATAAGCGATTTTGAGGACTGATCGTTAGAGGGATTGTAGGAAAGGCGATGCGAGTTGTGAAGTGGGATGTTCGGCTGGTGGGTGTTGGTGATGGGTTTGTGGTATGGAGGTGGGCTTGAGTTTTGGTGAGAGATTGGGTGAAGTGACCGAGAGAGGGAATTCGTGGATGGTTGGAGGACAGGATGTTGAGGGTCGGAGGAGGGAGGGAGGATGGTCCAGTTATAGAGTAGAGGTGTGTGAGGGATTGGTTTGAGTTGGAGGGTGGGGGTTGGAGGTGATGGAGTGAGGAAAGTTGAGAAGCTGAAGAGTGACTGAGTTTGGATGTGAGGGTGGATGTGGGGTGTCGAAATTCGTTGGGGTCGATGCTGGGAGGAGGGAGTGGAGGAAGGAGGCGAACCGGGAAGAGGGGAGTTGGAAGGTTTTGGGTTTGAGCGAGGGGGTGATCGTGGTGTCTGTGAGGGAGTTGTCAAATGAGGTGAGAGGATTTCGATTTTCAAGAGAAGTATTGGGGAAGAGGCCTGAGGGGGAAGAGTGTGTATTTGATGGGTGCGGGATGAGGATCGAGTGTGAGGATTGGTGAGAACGAGGAGGAGGCGCTGAGATGGAGAGGAGGATGGTTAGATGAGTTGGAAGTGGGTAATGGTACTTTCTCGTCCGATGAGGAAGGATGGTGAGGGAGAGGCGGATGAGGCGGGTTGTTATGGTTGTGAGTGATGGAGGAGGTGGACCCGTTGAGGGAGGCCGGTGTGTTGGACGGGATGGAGTTTTGAGTGAAGGTAAAGCGATCTGGAGTGATATTGAGATGAGAAGGTCAAGAAGGGTGCTCTCAAGGGAGGTTAGGGAAGGGATAGGAGAGGTGGAGAGTTGGTGAGTGGATTTGAGGGGAGGATGAGGAGTGATCCTGAGGGGGAAGGGATGTGGAGGGGGAGTGTGGATGGCGCTTGGGAGAGCTTTGTCACGGGAGGATGGGGGGTGTTTGTGGTGTAGACGGGTGGATGCTGGTACTGCCCCCCCATCCTCCCCTTTCCGGGATGAGTCTGAAGATGGAGTGGGGATGGAGGGTTTGAGGGTGATGTTGTGTTGAGGAGGGTGGAGGGATGATCAGGTTGGCGTGGAAGTGACGATGGAGCGGGTCGGATGCTGAGAGATGTGATGAGGATGGGTCTATGAGGAGTTGATGTTGTGGTTCGGGAGGTTTCGAGTGTTAATAGAGGACGAGTAGTGAGGGGGGAGTTGGAGGTGTCGACGAGGATATTGTGGATGAGTCGGATGGGAGGGGAGTTGGTAGTATGATTGAGCTCGGGATTATGGGATGGAGGTAGGGAGTCTCAGGGAACGAGTGATGAGGACTTGTGAGCTGAGGAAGCGTTCTTGTGTGTGAGGACTAGCGATGGTGAGGAGTGGGACGTTGGATTGAATGGTGGCAATTTTATGTGAGGTGGGAGGATGTTTTGCAGAGGAAAGAGTTTGTGAGGGAGGAGTGTCTGGAGAGATGTAGGAGGAGGGGCCCAAGGAGATGAGGGTTGGATCTGTGGCGAGTGATGATACTGACGTTGAGGAAGGTCGGGAGGATGGACGGATGGTGATAGGATGCTGTTGTTGAGGGATTTTCGGCGTTGAGGGGGAGTTGATCATTGAGGATGCTTCCCTGTGCGTTGGAGGATGGGGGTGTGACGCGGAGGAGTAGACGAGTGCAGTATGGAGGGAAAGAGGCTATGTTGGATTTGGATAAGAGGATGACTTGGAGGGGTGGAGTGGTCGTGAGTGATGGGAGGAGAGAGTGGGGGATTGTTTGTTGGAGGTAGTAGATAGGCAAGGAGGATTAGAGTGCAGGTGGAGGAGCAGGAAGGTGGAGGTTGGGTGGTGGGGATGGAGGTGGATTGGTGGTTGAGTAGTGGTCGGGGCCGATGGTGTGTGTGCGTGGTCGGGGCTCCGGCGGAGGGGGGTGCGTGGGGGGTCGAGTTGGCGGGGGTATGGAGGTGGCTGGTGGTGGACCGGGTCGGGTGGCGCTCTGCGCGGGGCGAGGATGCGGGTTGAGAGGGGGGATCTGAGGGAGGGGTGAGGATTGACTGAGGGACTGTGATGGTCAGTGAGGGGAGATGGAGTTGGGGGTGGAGGGTGAAGTGACGTTGTATTGAGGTAAGTTATTTGGTGAGGGATGTGATACATGAAGTGTATGTATGTGGGTAGGTAAGTGTGGAGGGGCAGGAGGAGTTTTATGTCCTGTGTTTGAGTGATAGGGACGGAGGTGGGATGGGAGGAGGGCTCGATGGTGTGAGGGAATATTGTATTGGGAGGATTTTTGAGTGTTAGGATGTGAGGGGTGGAAGTGGTGTGATGTTGTGGGGAGTAGGGGTGGGTTGGTTATGGATGGAGGGATGGGAGGGTCGTTTGGAGAGTGATGGTGGGGGTACGTGGAGAACTGTTGATGTTAGGTGTCGGAGTTTGAGGAGGGAGTGAGGAGTGATTGATGCTGTTGAAGGAGGTGTTGGATTTTCGGTTAGGTGAGAGTGATGTTTTGGGGTTGGGTGGGAAAGGAGTTGTGGGGGAGGATTTTGAGTGGATTTAGAGCATCGTTGCCTGGAGTGGATACTGATGTGAGGTGAGGGCGAGGTAGGGGTCTAATGAGTGGAGTGAGAGGGGGAGGTGATGGGAGGGTGAGGCTGGAGGAGGAGAGAGTGAGGGTTGGTGTTATGAGTGCTTTGGTTTTTTGTGACGGATTTGAGGGATAGGTGAGAGCTTGTTGAGTTTGGGGAGAGGGATGTGGGAGGATGGAGGATACGGCTTGTGTGTTTGATGATGAGAGCTGTGTTTTAATAGCAAGTATGATGTCTGTTGATTCCATATTTATAAATGGATATTGATCGGAGATCTACGCATTTCTTTATGGTTGTCATTCTATAAGATCACCCAAACTTTTCTCGACATTACAGGAACACATCAAGCCGTCATTTTCTCAGGCACTTAGTGTGACACTGTAAAACCAGAAGCGAAGCCTAAGTGATAATTTTGATCTTGCGATGAAACTATGGAAAACTGTGCTGTAATGACGGTTGAAAGTAGGCCGACACTTTCGAGCAAATTGAAAACAGGTGTGGACTGCTTGTCAAAATGTGCTATTACTCGTTGGTTCTCTATGGATTCGTTGTGTATAGTAAATCAAAGTAGTCGCTATATCATTGTTCGAAGCGCACACCGGATGCGCATTACCACCAACTGCATGCTGACTTTCGCCACTGAGAATTTTTTATTGACACTTGATGATTGATCATTTTAGCGATTTAACTCATAGACTTGTTGAGTACTTCGTTTATTGTGGAATTTATAGTTCCCGGATTAACATTTCTAGAGTTGTTACTCTGATGCCTTCCACAAGAATTCATTCTTCAATTAGTAACTTTAGTTTGGTATGCACAATGTTTTTTTTCTGTCAATCTATTAAAAATATATAAAACTGAGTCTGAGGGGTCAGTTAATCGATGCATAACATTTCGACTTTTAATCTTAGTGGCCAATTTTTCGTTCTAATGTCTTTTAAAAATTTATAAACATATCCAAATTGTTGAATTCAAAACGGCAAGTTGGATGCCTCTCGGTTTGTGTAGACAAAAATGTAACTGGTATCCATTTTGGATTGAAAAAGTTATATTTTTCTGCAGAGCAGGTAAATGTATTTTTAGCTGAGTTATATATGTGTTCTACAAAGAGTTCCTTATAGCCATTCAGCTACGCCGCTTAACCATCCCAAATGATCAATCCGTACGGACACGTGGCTTTGTTGAAACAGCAAATCTTCACTGTGATAGAATCATGTCTTGTAGCTGAGTTTCAATATATAAAATCCATCATTCATGTTTCCGAGTTTTAGTCTACCATATTATTATTTACATCGCGGTAACAGCAGAGCTGGAACCCGATTGACCGTTGCTCTTTGTTAATTTGAAATTGAATTAAAATTTTGATAGTTACTGTTTATATAGTCAAGACAAGACCGTTTTGACGCAATATGAGTAAAAATACGCAGAGTGTTGGCCAATTATCACAAGAACCTTCGATATGTAGCAACTACGTGTTTTGCATGACAACTAACAGGCAATTCTTGTTAGTTGGGGGGGATTTTAAAACCCTCATAGCAAAGAATCGGAGGTTTGGTTTCCGAGGATATACACGTTTCGCCGCTTTCGCTCAACGATAGCATCTCATAAAATTGACTGCAGGTATTACACAAATAGGTGTCACCGTTTGAGAAGATCATGTGCTCTTACTGAATGCTTCTAGTTTAGAACATGATTAATAATTTGTTTCTCGAAAGCGATGATAAGTTATTGCATTGCCTGGTTAGATTAAGAAATGGAGTAACTCAACCATATCTCAGATAACACCAAAATCTCAAAGGAATGCCAAGAATCTACTATTCTTGTTCATTTCCCTTCGTCTGATTAGTGTTTTCAGCTGCCAGACGCGCTCACAGTAAGGTCATTCAGGACATTAGTATTAATTACCTGTTCAAAATTGAGAGCATTGTTTCATTTTGGCCATTAGTCACTGCTGCTTACTAATCATTGGTGCTTTTGCTCTTTTAAGATTTCGCGAGTTGCTCTAGTGACATTGACGCGCGTTTAGATAATGGTTTTGCACATATCACGCCTTAGTGACTCTTGGGAAAACTTAATGTTGCCTATAATTCCCTTCACCCAATGTTGCTTTTTGGAAATGGTGAAGATCAAGGCTTTACATCTGTCCTAATAATCAGAATAATTTTTTTATAGACAGCTTAGGGGTAATTTCTATAATAAACGCAAATTGTTGATTTCCACCCTCGATCCTAGATGAATTGGCTAAGTATTGATAAATATGCCTAAAAAGCTATCTAACAAATACCTTCCATATAATTTCATAGAGTAGCTGAAAATTACCTGTCAACCCTTTCATGCCGCATAGATATGTACGGGATATAGTTTGGTAGAGTGTTCGACTCAAAAAACGATTTATTCGTATACTAGTAGCGTAGCTTGTATTACTTTTTTTTATATGGAAAAGCGTTCAGTTTCTCTATGCGGAAGTCGGAGTATCGTTCCTTGCGTGGATTCTCTCGCACTAGATATTAAATTATTTTGAGACAAGTTCTAAAAAAAGTCAAAATTTTGCCTAATATTATATTCTATCGCGAGATGACGTTGTCTCCCTATGCAAGTAGTTAAATGCAACAACGTTGGACATCTGAAAGGAATGAATATTTGCTAATAAGCATGCTCTCTCTAACCAAGCAGAATAATTAAAGTTAACCTACTTAAACTGAATTAATCAAGGGCAACTTTATCATGATTACGTTTTATTCTGATGGATTGTATCCACGTAAAAGTCGACATGCTTATTGTGTCATTCCTTGGAGCACTGAAATTGCTATTACTATTTTTATCATTCATATAGAGAAAAACAATGCAGGTCATTGAGTTGCGCAATTTAACAAACTTTAATACCTCATCTAAGGCTGTCATAGAACACTGGGACAATCTGTAGAATAATTTATCAATTTTCGCTTTGCCACTTTGCTATCATGAATCGCAGTCAATTCCGTTGTATAATTTTTTCAAAACTGGTGTATCATGTGTTATATGTCACATTTCTGAAACCAGTTTCCGACTGTATCTCTCATGAGTTCATTTAATAAAATCGAATGTGTATTACACATTGGGATTTAATAAATGCGGGCGTTAACCACTTCTACCTAATCATACTTACTCTAATGCTTCATTAGTGATAACGAATTTTCTCACAGTCACATTTTTGACCAACAATGGAACTTGACAACAATGCCTAGACACCTCGCAAATTGAATTTGAAACAAAGATCTCCAAGGAAGGATTTATTTATTCTTGAGTAATAATTCGAGCATGTAAAGGTAAAATTAATGGAAATATATAGCCAATTCGCTTCAGCGGGACGAAAAATGAAGGAATTCCTTTTATATCTTAAACTTGACCCACAACTAGAGTTGGTCTATGTATTACTTCTACAACGATGGAGCATAGTTTTCTCAAGCATAGCTTCTGGTTGTGTACGATATAGGCCTACTCATCTATTTTTACAATTTGTCTGTACATGTATATGCTCTGCTCATGTCGTCCTTTGAATTGTTATCTATAACAATGACGATATGTTCAGGACCCGAAAAAATGTTCTTATTTCTTTTTTTCTTTACATTCCACAATCCTATAGTCTTTTTTCCTAAAAACTTGGCGGGAGCACTTTGAAGTTTTTCTAAAAGATGAAGGTGACTTCGAAATTTTGTTCGTCCACTTTACATATGATTTGAATTTTTACTAGTATTTGATGACAATACCTGTTACAATTCCTCTCTCTATCTTTTTATGATAAAAAAATTATGGCGCAGAATTGAGGCAATGACGTCAACTCTCTTCCCTCCTCTCTCTCTCTCTCTCTATCATTTTCAGTCACTTTCTTACAAATGCAAATATTTCACAAGTTTCCAAAAGCTAAATTATGTGTGAGAGAGCGATAATTGACCATCTTCATATCAATGGCTTCAGATAATGTAACATGGAAAAGATCATGCCAATTACAGGATCAAGTAAATGGTCAGAAGCAATTGGTTTGTTATTAACTACTGTCATTGTACAGATGCATCAATCCACATGGATGGGAAATCGAATCGGTTATAGTCAGCATGGATATCAGGACATGTCGTAGAAGGAAACCCATCTTCGGAATTATAAATGTTATTATTCATCGATTAATTTTGTTGGCTCAATTTATTTACACAAGCCATACATCCAGCAGATCTATTATTTTTGTGTTAATAAACGAGTCATTTTGCTGAGTGAGGTATTCTTTGCCTCAATGGAAAAGAGGCATGCATAAAGTTATACGGTAAGTTAATTCTCAAAATAATTTATTTCGACATTTTGTTAATTCAGGACTCATTGCTGTTATAGATCAGCATCAATGTCTCATTGGTACTCTCTCTCTCTCTCTTCTTTCAGGGCAAAAGAAACTAAGAGCCTCCCCTTCTCAAAAGGTCAAAGGGCAAGGAAATACATTTCATTTTGCTTTAAATGCGTGATTTGGGAAGATGGTTTTGGTCTCAGAAATGAGTTCGTTGTTTGCATTTTTAACAATAATACCTCCGCCATAGTCTGGAAGTACTTTGCATTTCACCACATTAACGACCGACAAAACGACAAGATTACAACGGACGTCAGCCTGGGAAAATCAGAAAAGGCTGCTTTTCAATGTGCATCAAAACACTTTTAATTTCGGAGACAAGTCTGTCTCCGGTCAAAAATAATTCCCATTTTCATTTCTATTGCTTGTTCTTGATGACGAGTCTCTGACTTGACTGTTATCTAGGCTCTATTTGATTTCGCGGTTTAAGTCTATTTGTTATATGAACAGTGTGATATACGTGAGATTTGGTTTTGTTCTCAGATAATGTTGTTATTTAGATCTGACGCGTGTTTTGTTGCTGGCAAAGCTGAGGGAGAGATTGAGAATTTTCTCAACTCTTCGCTTCCTCGTCCAAATAGAGCTTCTCAGTCCGCATGAGTGACTGAAGTTTCGTCATTTTATAACAGAAATATTCATAAGCACTGTAGCCAATTTGTCTAAATTTATTTATCTGGGTAGAGGAAGATTTAGTAGACAATTGGTAATGACATTTTTAAAACAGAGAGTTATTGCGACTTGTTAGGCTAGAAGACATTTCTTGTTTTTCGGTTTTACAGAACATGTCAATAGGCATTCATACGGCTGGTGGGGAGGACACGTTACTCCTGTCCGTCTAAACTTGTCTCAGGGCTAGCGTAATTTGTTTTCTCAGCGACCGCGTGGTTATTGATGATAAAGGGACCGTCAGATTGGCACAAAAAAGTTTGATGGTAAAAGTGATAAGTATGGAAGATCTTGTAATAGTAGATATCGGAGAAAAAAAGATATTCAAATAGTCGTTTTGGAGAAGCTGGAAAAATTTTTTCGCTAGCGATTCAGAACAACACATGGATATAATTATTAAGTCTTTTCATGGACGTTACACCAGTGACTCTCGTACAGGAGTTGTGCTCTATCTGTCGTAGTGACGCAAGCCAAGCGTTCCAGGGGGAAGTGGCCTTGAAGGTTAGCGGGATGCTCGTTTTGTTCAAATCTAATTTTGGTGCCGCTCGTGACAGTTTGGTGTCTCGCTGTTCTCGATCGTGTTGTAGCAGAGGGGGTGCCGTCGACCATATGGGGTGAGCTGCAGGTGAGGAGTGCCTGAAGGGCTCTGCAGTCGAATCAATGGCAGCGCGTTAGGTTAAATCCCACTGATTTCCATAAGCTGCCACAAGGGGTATTGCGCAAGGGGTATGATTCAACGGTACTGAGACAACTACGTGGTCGAGGGGGCTTTTGTCAACCACCTTGTGTGGGTTGTCGGAAAGGGTGACGGTGATGACCATGTAGTGGTTTCCCGCAGAGGGGAGCCGATGTTGTCTCAAATCTGCTGCTGACAGGCGGGACCTTGGTTGCCTAACCAGCAATGGGCGCCTAAAGTCCAATACGTTGTCGCAAAGGAGTTCCACAAGATGTTGCCACTTGTGGGCAATGGTTTAAAGGATATCATTGACAACTGTTGTGCACGAAATATAGGGGTTCCGTCGGCCAATGAGGGATGCCTCAGAATATTGGCGGCCGACTCGTACGGAAGGTCTGTTCCGCAAGGTGGTTCGCAAGGGTTCCATAAAGGGGATGCCACCAACCCATTGTTGCTCGCCGCAGGGGTGCTCGACGAAACACGGGTGGTTTTGGTAAAAAAAGTGCTGCTGGACCACTGGGTTGCAGGAAGGCGTATTAAAACTGAGTTCCGTATGAGGATGCTGCCGATGTTTGAGTTGTCTCATAAGGCTGCTGCTGACGACGGGGGTGCACCGAACACGAATGCTCCTCAAGGGTGACTTCTGTGTAAGCCCCATACTTCATGGAAATGTACCTCAAGTGGTAAGCTACAGCCGCTTTGTCCATGATGTTGCAAAAGTCTGAGAAAATTAAGTCGGCTAACATGCGTTTTAACTCACTGTTCTTCTGTCATTTCTTACTGATTTTTGATTTGAGAAACTACCTGCATTGCTGAATTTGTAATCAAAAGAATTTATTGCTTAGCCGAAGACTCGCATTAAAATCTTACTCAAGCATCCTTTTCAACAACACTCGGTATGCAGATATGTTGACATGTAATGACCAATCTTGCATATTTCGTGCATTAGTATTTGATCCTATTTACTATGTATGACATATTTGGGTCAAAAGCAAAGAGCACAGGAAAATTGAAGTTGCAAGGATTTACACTACCGTGATGTGAAATACATATGTGAATATGTGAACAGAAAAATGGACAAAGAATACAAAGTTCACTTTGAAGGCTTTGAGTGTACATGAAAGTTAAGTCCATGTTCAGAATCAAGACTTAAGCATTTTAAATGTATCTCCCTAAATCTGGACTCAAGCTTTAGTCAATCGAATCAGTTTCACACTTCGCATAATGAATAGTTTATGCCAGAACAGATATGTTCGACATTGATAAATCGCTGATCTTAGCAATTGGTAATTTTGCATTGGCATCAGTACTTTAGATTGATTCCCACTAGGGGTCGCAAAACGATGATACCGACCATTTACCTTTTTTTAGAAAAAAAACACTGAAAAACCGGTTTTGTCATATTGATTGAATGTTCGTTTATTTTCGTGCTTGGCTTTCATTCTGTAATTTTGCTGATTCAAATAAACATGGAAAGGAAAAATCAGAATCAAACCTAGAATAGTAGTTCCAATTATCAGCCACAAAGTCAAATCGAGTTTGTTGTTGTTGTGCCAAATATCTTCTCAGCCCCTAATCCTTGCTCGGATGAGAGAACTGTTGTGAAGACATGCTGCTTCTAATACCGCACCGAAAAATACTGGAAATGCGTTCAAAGAAAAGAAACTGATCCACAAACTTCTAAGATTTATCGTCAATCTGATGAAGAGACAGAGCGTATGTGACGATGTTCTTCGCAAAAGTGACGATGCAAACGACAATGATAAGAAAAATCTGGAAAAGAACATTTGTCAGGAAGCGTTGTACAAAAAATCGATCGGAAGATGATAGTGCTGATTTCAATTCTGTGTGAAACTTCATGAGCAGCAACTGAGTAGATACTACATCTCTAGATAACTACAATAGAGGTTTTGTGGGTTTTTTCCCTTCAAAGATGTTATCATGAAGAAAATCTCTCGAATAATTGACTCGATCGTGACCGAACGCACTCAGTATAATCATAGGTCACGGTGTCCGGATAGTGCGGTTTCATTTTGAAATTTCCTGAAAGATTTTTCTTCACACAATTCCCTATTGCAATTTGTACTCTAGATTCCGAATATGTCATCTGGTTTAAAGAAAATCATCTATCAAATGACTGTTAGCACACTGGAA